>JAQJVL010002703.1:43885-85339 GCA_035578905.1 Stictocephala bisonia | reverse complement strand
ACGAAATAAGCCATTCAAAAGTAATTAGACTAACTCTAAGTAATCAGTCTGTAAATAATACTGATATCAGTCGTCGTAGGCCTACATTGCATCCATCGATGTTAAATTAAATGAAGGAAGGTTTTTATGAATGAAGTAGTAAAATCCATCCGCGACTAAGAAGTTCGAGGTTTCGCCACTTGGATCTCACGAATCACCGCATATTTTGGCAATAAATTAACATGCAGGCATTTGCGCGGTCCAACATTGCGGCTACAGATTTAAAGATATCGATCTGAAACCAAAACTAAATTGAAACCAGATACATTTCTGACTAAAATCGCTTTTTAAAATTTCGATAACAGCTCTAGTTTTATTTTGGCACTAGTTTGAATATTGGGTAACTTCAATAACCTATAAAATCGAAATGAAGGAGAATTCTAAAATTCTAAAAAGCGATTTGAGTCAAAAATGTCTTTATATTTAAATAGATGTTTCATTTATAATTTTACGACAGTAAATAAGGGCAGTATCTTGGACCGCGCAAAGCAGTTTTTACGCTTCTCAGCGCGGGGGTTTAGAGCCCTCTTAAGCAAGTAAATCGATAGAACAAGTAAAACTTAATCAATTAGACAGTACAAAATTTTTAGGAATGGTTTTGGACAAAAATTTAACTTGGAATGAACACACACAATTGGTTTAAAACAAACTATCCTCTGGGTTGTATGCCTTAAAAAGCATATCAAAATTCTGTAAGTTGGATGTTTTAAAATTGGTATATTTTGCCCATATTCACTCACATATATCCTTTGGTATTGTGCTGTATGGTGCAACTAGTGATCAAAACTTGCAAAGTATTCTTCAGATTCAAAAACAAGCCATTCGTATAATGCTAAATTTAGAGGAACGTGAATCGGCAAAGAAGCATTTTTCAACATAAAATATAGTTAAGTCCTCTGATGTTGTACAACATTAGGTATTCTTACTGTCTATGGCTTGTACATACTCGAAACAGTGGTAGCTGTTAGGGAAGCAAGAGATACACTTCCGGTATCCCTATTGGGGTATTGGGATCAACCCATAGCTACCTAACTAGATATCGAAACCAGTTGGCAGTTCCAAAATTTAAACTTGAATTTAGGAAAAAAAGCCATTAGTTGCTGGAGTAAAATGTTATAATAGTATCCATAAAAATATAAAAAATATCTCAAATCTCAAGTTATTTATATGTTAAAGCTAAAAAAATCTTCTTAGTAAAACATTATACTCATTTAACGATTTTTTTGTTTAACATTAATGTATAAATAATTATAAACTTTTGATGTATTAGTAATTGCTATTGATAATTATCTGTTTATTGTAATTATTGACACCGTTTACATTTGTATATTAAGTAACGAAAATGTACAAATGATGAATAAAGATTGTTTTGAATTTAATTTAATATATAACCTATGCAGACTACACAGTCCTATGCAGTGGTTGGTGTCGCTGTGGCTTGGTGGTGGCGGTAATGAGTGATTGTACCGAATGAATGTAGTTTTGAATAAATGTTATGAATAACTGTAGTTTTGTTTGAAATAGTCGTAATATTTTTAAGTTTAAATATAATGTTTCACATTTTTTGACTTTATATGTTTTACTTCGTACATTGCAATTTCTATTTTGTATTTCCTTGTAAATTGTTATTTATATTTGAAAATATGTTATTATGTATGATGAGGTTAAGTGGTAGAGGGCTTTGCAGCCCTAACTTCGCCTCTTGAATATAAATAAAGACGTTTTTCATTTCATTTTCATTTCATTTCATTTTCATTTCATTTCATTACTACACACTCGATGCTCCATACTGGGACGGTAAGTGGAGCGGGGTACCATTTGGTGGTGTCAGCCAGCTTCACCGCAAGAGTCTATACCCACTCTATTTGTGACACTTGCTCTGTGATTATAACTGGAGACTACATATAACATTACCTTAGAGAGAAAAATGAACATTTCGTAATCCTCTGATGTTGTACAACAAATGTCATTTATTTGGATATGAAAAATTGAGAATTACCACTTTGTAGATTAAAGTTTAATTATTTTAATAATCTTACAACTTTACAAACTGTTTGTGAAACAGCATATTAAGTGTTGATTGAAATACAATACAAGTAAATGTCGTACAACAGAAATTTATTACAATATGAGTACAAACAAAATTTACAAATATTATGGTGATCAATTTTCCGTAAACCAGGTTTACCTTCCTCAGACTAGAGGGATTATCACATTTTTTTGTAACTCCCTCTGGGTTGAGGAATGTAAACGTGGTTTACGGAAATCAAACACCATAATATTTCCGAACACCATACATTACATTTTGTACTTATATTGTAATAAATTTGTGTTGTGTGATGTTCACTTGTACTGTACTACTTTACATAAACTTAAATGTATTTCTTTGATGGGCTTTCATATTTTAAGATTATTAAAGAGAGATTTGGTGTGATTTTTGTTACTATTTATAATCTATGTATTAGCTGTGACTATCAGCATGGCTAAAAAATTAAAAGGTACTGGAAAATTTGATCTGCTGTTTAATAAAATAAAATTTTTATTTTGTTAACAGGATTACGTAATGATAAATGGTGAAAGAATTGTTGTTTTTTATGTATTAATATTTATTTATAAAAGTAAACAAATTATTTTTCCATTATCACAGGCTCTTTTATTTATTTGCACATTGCATGTATGTATTTAAAAAAATTGTACAGCTGTACTTATTTACTGCTTACACTTTTATTCTGTGACAGAAAATTGTATTATATATATATATAACTTTCTGCCATGATGTAGAAATTGTTGCCAAGGTCATTTTGATAAGCAAATAAATTCAAAAAATGGGACAAAATTCTTAATTTTAAATTTGCCCTTTAAAAAATGGGAGGATATGTTTTACATAAGGTTTATTATATAACAAATGTTTTTGTAACGTTTATTAAAAGAGCATTTATCTTTGTTATAGATAAATGTTTATTCTTTATTTTTCATTCTATATATTATTAATTTTATAGAAATAATAATATATTGTCAGTCACTCCCAGGTTCTATAACAAATTCAGAATTTTAGATTATATATTTATTTATAGTCTAATTTATTAAAAATATTATACTTTGATTGCAGGAAAAAATCATTGTTTTACAATAAAAACCGATTCAATTAAGATAGGGAAAAGTGACCTTTCATGTTTTATAAAGCATTTGATATATATATATATATATATATATATATATATATATATATATATATATATATATATCGGTTTTTATTGTAAAACAATGATTTTTTCCTGCAATCAAATTATAACATTTTAAATAAATTAGACTATAAATAAATATATAATCTAAAATTCTGAATTTGTTATAGAACCTGGGAGTGACTGACAGTATAAAAGGCAAATGATGTGACATAAGAATTAAGGATGTTCGATAATAAGCAATTTTCAACCTGGACAAAACCGGACATCCACTGTTGTCGACATTTCGCCATCAGGTGTTAAATAAAATTCCGCCTCTAATAGCGTTTGTGCAAAAATCACGTACAAGCGATAAGGTTTTTCATTGTTATCTGTTCTTAAAACCTGTACTAATTTTATGATTTTAATCGTAATTTTCTATTGTCGCGTATAAAAATGCGTTCAAATACAATAAGAAATATAATTTACCTTGCTAGCAGTTGAAAACGGCGAAAAATGGATCTTAAGGTGTTTGGTTGGAAACCTGACAGATAACACTTTAAAAAGGATTCCCACGATTAAACTGAAAATATATTAATCAAACAAAACCAAGTGAGGGGGAAAAGAAGCGATTTGGTCCTGGTCTTCCCAAGCATGGACGTCTGTTGAAGCCTTGAGTCTGGACAGGCACTGCGTGAAAGGACCTGATCGCTTTCTGTTCGCTCGAAACCCTCGAATCAACTCTTATCAATACGCTATTGTCTAGTCCGGCAGACAGGAGGAATCAGCTGCGGCGAGTGTAGTGGCGGAGGGGAGGGGGAATCAGCTGGCTAGCAGCAGCGAGCTGTCGGAGGGGAGAGCGAAGTGAGTGTTTGACCGTGAGCCGCGCCTCACTAGCGCCATGCAGCCCGACTAACAGGGCCGCCCAGAGGGGGGGGGGGCAAAAGGGGCAGATTGCCCCGGGGCCACGCAAACTTAGTCCATAGGGGGGCCACATTTCATGCAACAAAAAATAAAATACTTAATAATCTACTAGATAAGAAATGATTCATGCCTGTATCAAAATATTATTAAAAGTGATATTACTATAGGCCAGATAAGTCTTCCAGTTTTAGTTTTAAAGCGTTTAAGCTAAACCATTGTTTTTATAGCAACCAGGAAGCATTTTGGTGCTAGTTGAACACTGGTCTTTGAAGTTTGTCAGCGGTCGGAATAGTGGAATGACAGCATACGCTCTGGTTGATATGTGACTGCACCTGTACCCCTCACCAGTTAGTTGTCTTGTTTGCGAAGTGTAAAGTCGTTCAGCTTGTGAACACAGCAAAACATCTGTCCTGTTTGCGAACATATAAATATGCTTGAGTGGCGTGGGCAATGGGCCACTCCTATGAGATGTTCTGTTTTCGTACACTATTTGTATAAAACCTCTAAAAAGACCCACTAACTTTACATTTGTATTACTCAAAACTCCGTTTTTGGACCGCACTCAAAGTTTAATACAAGGTGGACAAGAGCGTTTCTGTATGTTTTATTTTTCAACTTTAATTTCAAAAGTATTTACTATTTCAAACAAAATGTTTATACTTGTCCTAAATTCAAATTTATATTGGCTTTAGTGGTAGGAAAATCAATTGTATGGTCGCATTGTAATCCCTACAAAACCAGTAGTTATGATATATTACTATTACAAACTTAAGATAATACAGTGATTGTGAATGTATTTGTTTTTATAGTGGTTTATTTATTAAGCTTTTAACCATATTTTGTGTTTTTTTACCAATTCTGTTCGTGTAAATAAATAATCTTGATTTAGTGTTTCGGAAATCCCTTGATTCGTCGTAGCAAAATAATAGCTCTATTTAATGTGAAAACGAGTGATCAGTAACCTGGGGCTAAAGTATGCAAATTAATAAAATCGTGATAAAAAGTACAAGCCTAAGAACAATACAATCAACTAAGTAAACAAAATTAAAGTAAAAACATTATAAATTTGCCATTAAAAAGTCGAAGTCCTTACGATAAAAGGTTCTTACAAACTTGGTTTCAAAGCCGGTAGTAAGCGGCGGCACTCCGTTCGAACGTGGTAACGTTGCACTCTTTCCCGGCACTAGTCAGCTTATTTTTCAATAAATGCACTACATTTAAGAAATAGTAGTCGTATTTCAGAAGTCACTGTGTTTTGCACTCAAAAAACCTGGCAGGCAAAATATAGCCTACAATGTTGTAACATCGTGGCTGGAAGAGTTCTTCAATTAATTGTCATGAAGGGTGTGTTGTGTGTATTCTTTACTTGGCATCTTCATTCGTCAGTCATCAGTCTGTTTGATTACTGTCGTCCAGTAAAGAAATATTTTGTTATTGTTGTATTTATAGAGTGATATTTCTGTAGTTTAATGCGTTCTTTTGAATTTCCTAATAACCTACTATAATTTTCCATTACTTTAAGTTGCTATTATTCGTATTCCATTTCCAGATTTATACAGTTTTTGAGAGAACAAAACGCTAAAGTTTAGGCCCAGTAATTTATGGTAACGTTTTATTTGAATCAATAAGAATATACTATAAATGTTTCAATGTAGTATTTTAATGTACTGCAAAGTAAATTATATATTTTTACAGTACAAAAAGAATAAATTTACAATGGTGCATTGTAAACCACTAGATTACAGTGGTAATATGCATACAACATCACCGCTCACTTATCCACTGTGCAAAAATATGTGTGCACTATTTTTAATTTTATTATTTATGATTCACTTGCACTATGCTATCGCGTGAGGTATTGTGTGGCATATTCTTGTCTAAAAATAAGAATGTTGTTACGTTCTGTACTATCCGGATTCACCTACTATCATATTTAACTGGTTAACCAGAGTATGTATATGCAATCTTAATTGTCTTTTTTAGTTCCTCTCTACTATAATGTTTCCTTTGGCATTTAAAATTTACTACTTATTATGCCATAGATCTTCGTAAATACCTTTGATATTATGACGTAGATCTTAATAAAAAGAGGAGCTCTTAAATTACACCGTTAATAGCTAAAATATCTTCATCATTGTTCAGATATGTACAACTCCTTTTTGATAATATTTATTTTGTGACATTTAACTTGTTGTAACTCTTTTATTATCTGGTTTAATGTACCCTGAAACTGTAACTGCAACAGGGGTGTATTCTCAACAAATTCAATATAGTAGCTCTTGATTAAAAACCATTTATGCCCACGTACGGGTTGTTCCGAAACAAATAGTATGATTGATTTGTGTTGACTTACATTAATATAACAAATCTAAGACCTATCAAAATTGTTTTCATAATTTTTTGCGGTCACTGGTGAGCTAGTAAGCTATTTATAATTTAAGTAATCATTAATTCAGTATTTATTTATCGTTTATTACGTGATAAGTGAAATTAACTATGATTGAATCACTGTACGTGTATTGTTGAGCGGGGGGAGTCAATACCACTGTACGTGAATGGGTGTGTGGGTGTTTCAATACTACCATAGACCTTCTATTATACACAGTAGGTATAATAGAAGGTCTATGATACTACTGTACGGACGTGTACACTGTGATGTACATCAATACATCTTGTCATAATTACATGTACATCATGCATGTGTGGACTGCCAACTGTAACATTTATACTCGACGTGAGAAGGGATCGGTGGCCATCAAGATTGCGTCTATCAAAGATTTGGATCGCATGTAACCTGGATTTGTTTGTGAGTAGCATTACTGTATTACTACAGAATGATGAGTAATGTTCATATCCGTTCGCAGTCAGTAATATTTATATATTCTCTTTAATTTAAATGTATGTTATCCTTTATTAGTAACTCCTTTATTAGTAACTTGTTTGTGTATTTTGAAAATGTATTTATTTAATCTGTATTCAGGGATATTAAGATATCATAGATTGGTCATTGGATATATTAAATAAATGTTAAAATAAACTACAATGAATCATAATATTTTTGAACTCTTAGTTTATTATCAAAATGTGAGAGGACTAAGAACCAAAACTAATGAATTCTTTAATAATTTATTGTCATGTAATTATGACATTGTAGCTTTAACTGAAACAAATTTGCAACATACTATAAATTCTTCTGAGCTTTTCCCTGATTTTTACAATGTCTTTAGATGTGATAGAAATCTGGTTTTAAATGAGAGGCAGGGAGGGGGAGGGGTTTTGTTGGCGGTATCTAGCGATTTAATCTGCACGAGGGTGGACAGTTTTAATTACACAATCCCGGGGTGTGAATGTGCTTGCGTAAAAATTTCGAACAATAAAGGCAGCAATATCTACGTTTGTGTGGTTTATTTTAGGCCGAGGTCACCTCTGGGAATTTACCAAACGTTTTTTGACCTGTTTATACAGCTAAAACTATCAACTAATTGTCAAACCCTGATTTTAGGTGATTTTAATTTATCAGTTTTTGGCCAAAATTACAACTTAAATGACGGCGATAAGCTGTGTAAAGAATTATCTGTATTTTTAAATCTGCATAATTTTAATTTGAAAAACGACATTTGAAACTTTCTAAATAAGACTTTGGATTTAATAATTTCCGATATAGGCCTAGATGAAGCGGCGGTATCGAGAAGTGAGGAGAGGTTGGTGGGGGAAGACCCTTATCACCCAGCCCTGGAGGTGAGCGTTGTGGTCGCTGCTCCGTTATCTTGTAGGTCAAGGTCAACTCAGCCAGCTGGATATAGTTACCGTAGAGCAAACTTCCTCCAAATACATCAAGAATTATCTGCGATTGACTGGGCCAATTTATACAACATTTCAAATATTGATCAAGCTGTCGATTATTTCTACAGCCAAATTTATAGAATCCTTGACCAATCTTGTCCTTTGAGGAAAAATAAAAAATCTAAATACCCTTTCTGGTTTACACCCTCAATAATATCTAATTTGAAACTTAAAGAAAAATTGAGAAAACGGTGGAAAAAATCTGGCGCTATACAAATTTATAACTTATTTAAAACACAACGAACTTTAGTAAAAAATGAAATAAATACAGCATATAGAAATTATACGCATAATCTGGAAAACATTTTACATCTAGATAGTAGTAAATTTTGGAATTTTATTAAAGATAGAAAGACCGATAAAAACCTAAGTTATGTTATGGAATACAATGGTGTTAAACATGTTAGCGGAGCAGCGGTGGCGAATGCATTTGCAGATTACTTTAGCTCGGTGTACGAACGCTACATGAGTGAGCCTAGTGTGGAGCGGGCGGTGGAGGGGCCGTGTCGGGCCGGCGTGTCCTGTCTCGCACTGCCTCGCCTTTGCTGTCGGGATGTACAGGATGCAATTAAAAAGTTAAAATCAAAATGTACCACTGGTCCTGATTTGCTCCCACAGTACTTGGTTAAAGGATGTTCTGAATTATTAATTAAGCCCCTAACATTTTTATTTAATTTAAGTTTAACATTAAACATATTTCCTGAAAAATGGAAAATTACTAAAGTGACGCCTATTTTCAAAAATGGTAAGAAAGATCAAATAATTAACTATAGGCCAGTGGCGGTTTTATCGATACCTGCTAAAATATTCGAGATGATTGTACATAAACATTTATTTGGTCACTTTAAAAAATATGTTTCTGATTGTCAACACGGATTTATTCCCGGAAGATCAGTCAACACAAACTTACTTAATTTCATTAATTATGTATCCTCGGGGCTGGATTCTGGGACCCGAACTGATGCTTTATCTCTTGACCAGTCCAAGGCGTTTGACAAAGTAGACCATTCAATTTTGTTAAACAAGCTACATTTTTACGGAATTTCAAATAATCTGTTGTATTTCTTTAAATTATACATTATGAATAGAGGACAATTTGTTTTTTACAACGGAATTTCATCAACTACATTTAATGTTCAGTCCGGTGTGCCGCAGGGCTCGAATTTGGGGCCTTGTTTGTTCACTATTTTAATCAATGATTTAAGTGATTGTATCTTATCGTCAAAGGCCCTACTAATTGCGGATGATTTAAAATTATTTAAACATATTAGGAGCCCTGTGGATACAATTAGTTTGCAACAAGACTTAGACAATGTTTTAGAATGGAGTATCAATAATAAAATGTCTTTTAATGTCACAAAATGTCAGTTGATGACTTTTACAAGAGCTCAAGATTATATGGAAACAGACTATTTCCTAAATGGAACTGCAATAACTAGAGTAAATCAGATTAAAGATTTAGGAGTTCATATGACTAATACATTGTCTTTTAATCCTCATGTCGAATCATGTATAGCTGTAAGTAGTAAAATGATGGGATTGATCTTTAGACAAAGTGTTAATTTTAGAAATATTCAAACCATAGTTAACCTGTATTACTCTTTGGTCAGGTCAAGGTTGGAGAGTGGAGCGGTCATTTGGAACCCTTTTCACATAACTTACCGAGATGCACTCGAAAGAGTTCAAAAGCGATTTTTAAGGTTTTTATTTTACAAATGCTTTAATGTTTACACTTATTTGGTTCCATATCGTGATTTGCTAGTGATGTTTGGGTTTCGGGAGCTAGCTCTGAGGAGAACACTCATGGGTCTGATATTCCTGTACAGACTGGTCGGAGGTGAGGTGGATGATGCCGCTTGCTTGGCCGGTCTGTCTATCCGTGTGCCTACCTTCCGAAGTAGAAATAAACTTCTTTTCACTCTCCCATACTGCCGCACAGCCTCTCATGCTTTTTCCCCTCTTTTTCAGTTCATGAGAGCTTACAATTTACTAATCTCTAGCGAGCAGGAAATTGATATATTTTTTTACCCTCCAAACATTTTTAAATCAAAATGCCTAACAGCGTTGAGTTTATTAAATGTATAACTATTTTTACTGTTATACCTTGTTGTAAAATAATCTTGTTATCTGATGTATGTTGATCACCATTTTTACTGTATTATTATTTATTATTATTATTATTTATTTATTTGTTTTTATTTTTTAGATATATATATATATATGTATGTATATGTATATATATATGTGTGTGTGTGTGTGTGTGTGTGTGTGTGCGTGCGTGCGTGCGTGCGTGCGTGCGTGCGTGCGTGCGTGCGTGCGTGCGTGCGTGCGTGCGTGCGTGCGTGCGTGCGTGCGTGCGTGCGTGCGTGCGTGCGTGCGTGCGTGCGTGCGTGTGTGTGTGTGTGTGTGTGTGTGTGTGTGTGTGTGTGTGTGTGTGTGTGTGTGTGTGTGTGTGTGTGTGTGTGTGTGTGTGTGTGTGCGTGCGTGTGTGTGTGTGTGTGTATGCGCGCTTAAATGTTGTTAAGGTTAAATTGTATTTATAACTGTTTGCATTTGGTTATTAGAAATGATCAGTCACTAATTTATACAATATTAAGTTACTGTTATGAATCTTCAGAGTAGGCTATATTTCTCATTTGTTATTTATTATATTATTGTATTTATTATTACTTTTAGGTTAAAGCATGTTACTGTTGGTAAAATTTTTAGTTATTTATTTAACTTATCTATTAATAAGAGTAATATTATGGTTTATATTATGTGCATGAAGTGAGCTCAAGAAACCCCAGCATGAACTTTAAGAATAAATTGAACTGCTTTAGTGTAACTGGTTTTGTAAACTGTTCTAAAGCATGCAAATAAAATAAAATAATGTAATGTCCAATTTGACAGACACAAATTTCACTTAGTTTTATGCTGAGAAAATTGAGGTGGTGCAAAATACCTTTTATGCCTGTGAAATAAAAATTGAATAGTTTTAAAGTTAGCACAAAGACAAACTTCAAATCACGAGTATAAACTAGATGTTTTAATATCCAACATCAAAACGTAGCCAGTGGTCTACAACCTGTTTTGATAATAATTATAAATAATATTTGTTATTTTGTATTGTTATATTGTATTGTTATTGATAATAAAAATAACATAACCTCAACTCTCAGTTGACTGTTTTTTAAAGCACTAGATGTTCGCGCTCGTCAAATTATTTTACTTCGTGAACATTCGGCCACTCTCAGTCTAAGTTTGTTCTTTAGCTATTGGCAGTAGTGTGATTTGGGTTGTTTTCCTGGTCCAGGTGACTTGTGATTATTTTCTGTTGTCTATTATTATTATTATTATTATTATTATTATTATTATTATTATTATTATTATTATTATTATTATTATTATTATTATTATTTTTATTATTATTATTATTATTATTATTTTTTTTTTTTTTTTTTTTTTTTTTTTTTTTTTTTTTTAAGAGACGTCATACACATCATTATAGAATAACCACTTTGTACATTATAGTGTTCATTACAGCTTGGGCTACAGTTTAATATGAACCGATAAAATTATTTTAAATGTTAATTATTTTATATTACTATGAATTTGAATAAATTTTGCTTTTACCTAGGCTATTTATGAAAAGTATATGTAACATTATAAATTTTATTTTAATTTAATTTAAAGAATGTTTTTTAAAACTTATCATCTAAAAAAGTTCAATAAGTGCGAAGCCTTTTAAGGAAATATAATTATTGAAAATAATTTAGCCGCAGGATAAAAATAAATATGTAATCACTCTTTTTAAAAGGTCGCAGTTCGCACTAGTAATCAATATGGTTTGTCGAATCGTTTAGTCATTTAGTAACATTGTACGTGAATGGGTGGGCAGGTGAGTTGGTACCATTTTACGTGAATGGGTGGGCGGGTGGGTTAGTACCATTGTACGTGAATGGGTGGGTGGGTGGGTTAGTACCATTTTACGTGAATTGGGTGGGCGGGTGCGTTAGTAACATTGTACGTGAATGGGTGGGCAGGTGAGTTGGTACCATTTTACGTGAATGGGTGGACGGGTGGGTTAGTACCATGGTACGTGAATGGGTGGGCGGGTGGGTTATCTACAATATTTACATCACAGCATAGGCAAAAAGTTTGGTGATGTACATATTGTAGATAACACCTTGACGCGGTCGTTACCGGAAGGAAGCTTTAGTTATTAGTAATGACACCAGCTGTTTAAGCTTAGGGAATAAAAAAATTGTGAACTTATGTTAAATACCTAACATAAGTTCGATTACTTATTCTATTTTCATTATTGAGAAAACAATGTTTAGTGGCATTTTTCCCCTTTTTAAAATAATAAGCTTCTTTTATATTTTTGTACATCAAATAAAGTTGTTATACAGAAAATATAATTATTTGACTACATAAATGCTTCTAAATGTATTGCAAAATAATTTAATCCCAATATAGCTTAGATTACTTGTAAGGCTTCTAGTTTCATAATTCGAAATTAACATATTGTTGTAAATCCATTCCCTTTCGGTCCGGAAACCATAATATTTTTAGGCAAACAGACTGTAGTTTTGTAATTAATTTATATTTTAAAATGCATATTTTTACTATCCATAAAACATTTATAATATTTGTTTTAATCTTTGTTTTCAAATAATGACACTTTTATAAATGGTAATAATGTTCATGGGAATGCTCAAAATGTAACCTATATATGTTCAAAACGGCATGTCAGTAAACGAGAAGTTGTATTTGTAAATATTGAAAAACTCGAAATCAATTTAATTTGATTGTGCACGTGACTTTTATAGACCTGCAGTTTTCCCCTTCACATAGATATCCAATATAATTGTCTTGTTTTTTCCTTTATTTCTTTGGAAACCTTTTTGTGTTTTAATACATCATAGTTTATTATTTACAAGTTACTCTACAAACCAAGTTCTCTATCTGCAAATATAGTCGCCAGTGCGTGATAAAAAAGCGAAATGAACTTTCTTTTCATCCATTGAAATATTTCAAAATTGTTGTTTTAATTGTATAGAGTTATATGGTAAAATAAAGTAACTTCCCTTTCAACTTGGAATTAAGTTAGGCGGTTCATTAACTAAGAGAACATGATATTTTTATTACAACTTCCATAAAGATTATTCTTTGCAGTCAGGTGTAATTGTCCTTTATAGTATCACTGACTAAGAAACAAACTGCAATTTCTATAGACGCTCACTCTCTGCTGCTATCTAACGGCGATTAGTTAAAAAAACTGGAACTAATTTGGTGAAGGAGAGAGACAGAGATAGGGGTAAAGGGAGATAGAGGTAAATTATGATACAAGGTCAATTTCTACAGCTCTATTCTGGTAATTGATGCCTACTTTTAATATCGCTACTGTATAATCATGTAGGAAAATACACTAATACATTTTAAAATAGGTTCCATATTATCTTAATTTGGAGTTTTTTAACTATACCTTTTTTTGGATAGTTTTTACTATACCTTTGTTTGGAACAACGGATTTACTCACCTTCCAGAGAGAAATTAACTGAAATTCTTCTAAATATTTCGTGTGTGGACTTTAGTGTCTCAACGACACCAGACATGCGGACATGTTAACAAAGAGGCTGTATAGTAAAAGTAAACAGGCCTTCGTTGTGTAAAATCCTCTGGGACAATATTCCGGGCCTAGATGTGGCGCGGAACGGAGTTTGCTCTACACATTATGGCATGGGCTTAGAACTCACGTTATTGATATACGCTAGCAAACTTGCCACTCTGTTCATAATACCCTTAAGTAGCGGATATTTACAGATTATTGTTTTCCCTTTGTTCTATACTTCTTATAGGGTTCTTACTATGGTGCTCTTGGAAACTGTTACATGCAGTTCATATATTAATTCTTATTTGCTTAGTTATTAGCAATATTTCTTTAGTTTTGTTTATTGCTTTTGTGTTTTTTGTATGAGGGGTTTTCTAATGATATTTCTGTTTTAGCTTATTATTCACTTTATTTGTTCTTTACAAACGAAGCAGTTTCAATTATATTGTAACATTATGTATAACATTATACATTTGATATGTACAAAGTAATATTCACTACTTTATAATATTTGGCGTGACTGATCAAAAGACCGTTAGCTTCCTGCTTGACAAAACATTTATATTTTAAAGAATCTGATTAAATATGTGCTGAACAATCTTAATTTGACTTGAAGTTAGGTAAATCTTTTTGAATTACTATGCTAAATAATTGGTAGCTATTATTTAGCAGTAGTTTTTAACCAAATCAGATATTCTTACTAACAAAAAACCTCACGGCAGTTCCAGGTATAGATATAAAGTTTCTGTATCAAATGATGTTTTACAATAATGTTCATAACAATGAATCTATACTCTGTGAATAGATAAATACAGGTGTATGCAAAGTATTAAATGTTAACCAAACAAGTATTAATCATACATGTGCATTCAACTGTCTCGAGTGTAAATATATGTAAAACTAAATAATTTAACTAGTTTTTGACTCAACACTCAAATGGAAAGCGCACATAGAATATATTACTTCGAGGCTGAACAAGGCAATATTTAACATGTCATATCTGACTCATATAGCGAGCAGGAGAATTAAGTTAGTGCTGTATTTTGCGTACTTTGAATCCATATTACGCTATGGAATAATTATGTGGGGACGTTCAAATCACTGGGAAAAACATCATTTGATACAGAAACTTTATATCTATACCTGGAACTGCCGTGAGGTTTTTTGTTAGTAAGAATATCTGATTTGGTTAAAAACGACTATGCTAAATAATAGCTATCAACTATTTAGCATAGTAATTCAAAGAGATTCACCTAACTTCAAGTCAAATTAAGATTGTTCAGCATATATTTAATCAGATTCTTTAAAATATAAATGTTTTGTCAAGCAGGAAGCTAACGGTCTTTTGATCAGTTACGCCAAAATATTATAAAGTAGTGAATATTACTTTGTACATATCAAATGTATAATGTTATACATAATATTTAGAGCCCAAAAGAAAATGATAAGAGTCATGATGGTTATGAACCCAAGAGAATCTTGCAGAAGAATATTTAAAGAACTTGGTATTCTTACATTCTCAGGATTGTATTTGTTGGAAGTAGTAAAAAATGTACATGAAAATATATATTCTTACCAACAAAATAATGTGAACCACGACCATAATACTAGAAGTAAAAATAAACTACGTGCCCCCAAACATAGATTAAGAAAATATGAAAATAGTCCATTATGTAGCGGAATACAAATTTATAATAAAATACCACAGATATACAAAAGCTTGGGGAATGACAATCAGCTCTATAGAAAGTTCAGGCAGTTTCTAGTTGACCGAAGCTATTACTCCGTCTCCGAATTTCTGCAGGACGAGGTCGTTATATTTTATATACTTTTACTGTAGGTATAAAGATACATTTGACTTCGTTGACTAGTACCACTGTATGTTTATGGGTGGGTGGGTCGGCCAATACTACTGCACGTGTTCAGTATAATACACGTATTCTATACGTGATCATGTTAATTATGAGTGAGATAGTGTAGAAAATAACAATGAAATAACATATAAGTTTAATATGATAAATCAACAGTGACTGGAGCTGTTGTGAAGTTTTTCGTTTGACTGCTTAAAAATTATTAACTAAAATAAATTGAGTGATAAGGCCACAACTTTTATGTAACTTTCCAACGACTGACACAGGCCTTCCCGGGGGTAAATGATGGTGACAAATTGAGGAATATCACATCCAAATACCTTCTGTGGTCTGGGGTTTGTTAGTCAAATAAAACTCTCTCATCTTCATTAATATTGAATTATGGACAAATGTTTGTTTTAAGTTTTGACGTTTCTTTGACCGTAGGCGGTTTTAATTTACTTTAACGGTTTGTCATGAAATGAAGGGCCCTTTAGTATTTTTTTAATCAACTTAACTTTTCAAAATATGTAACTGAGGCATAAATTACAATTTATGTATACTATTGTTTGATTTGAGAAGACAGCTATATAAAATAGTGTTAATAATACTGTTTTGTTATTCTCGTTCATTATTAATGTTATTTACTTACTAGTTTAGGTACACCTTTTATTCATTCAATTAATGTTAATAAAATCAAATAGTTAACTTTTGGCGTGTTTTTATGAAATGAGTTCAGCAAGTGGGTATCATTTCATCATTATCATTTTGTAAATGTCATTAAATACGATTTTTGTATGTTTTTAAAGATGATAAAAGGAGCACTAAAAATTTAACTGTAGTCTAAAACTCAGCTAGTTCAGCCCCAACTCTTGATATTTCCAAGTTTGGGCCCCTGAATATGTTGTCCATGACTATTATTGGCCAATGGGAGGTTCGTTAGGGTGTAAACATTAGTGATAGCACCCTTTTAAAAATTGAATGTTATTTGTACCATACAAATCAAATTAAGCTTCACACGACAAATACGACTATTATAATCGTATGTATTATAACATGAATACAACAGTTTTTTTTAGTTGAATTTAAACTTTGGTTAATTCAGAAGGTTTTTGTTATATCTTTTTAGTGACTCCATCCAACCGTCATGAGTTTTCCAACCATGACAAGTGTCGGTATATTAGTAGCGTTGTTGAAGACCAGTTTTATATTCATATTTAAAATTACCTCTGAACTGAGGAAGGTAAATCAGTTTACCAAAATCGATCACCATAGTAATTTTGTATTTTGTACTTTTATTAAAATAATTTTGTGTTGTGCTACATGCAATTGTTTTGCATTTCTACAAACGCGTCATATGCTAATTGAGAAACTGTATGTACCATATATTGTTACTTACATATTTAGCGTCTGTACCGGAAACTCCGTTTAAGTACAGATATCCGGTGGGGATTGGTTACAACCGGGTCTAATCTTAACTCGCCACGTGTTTATACAACCTGTCTATATTTGTATAAAGGAACAGGTTACAAAATGAAATATCCTGGGACATAGCTATTTTAAACCATTTTAAGCTTTGTTTAATTAATTCGCGTTATTTTGAAACAATATTTAAACTGTAAAAATATCTACATTTATTTATAGTTGTTGAAGGAAGTAAAAACACTCTTTATACCATAATGAAATGTTAATTTTATTATAATAACATATTGAAACAGTAGATAAAGCTTGTTGTCAGTATATACCAATTACCTATGGCATTATTTCAGTAAAACGAAACCTAACCTTACCTTTGGGAGCAGCTAAAGAAATTTCATCGATGGGAATAATCAAACGCAGTTATTTATTCACACTTGGCAGCTATCATAGTCACGATTATCCGTTCCCTTGTTGATAGAATCAAGGTTTTGATATATGATGGCTTGCTTCCAACCACAGACTAACTATATACAAATTGCTCGTCTCCATGCAAACAATATCATCCTGATAAATGTAGTTTGTGGACTGTCCGCTTTGCAGCGCATCTAGCATTTGTGGACTGAGCATGGTTGTCATTTTGTGTCACTCCCCGTTCATTATGCAGTGTCATACAAACGTCAGCAGTAGGGAACAACGCGCACAGTTTTCACTATACCTTAAGAGATCTATGTATAGTTATGTATCTGTGCATCTAACGATAATAGTTTATGCAGTTGTATCTGCTGAAGGTACGGTCAACACTTTGACTTCGTCGATAGCTGAATTTTTAGTTCGTAGTTAGAAATTAAAAAATGCCCAGCACTAAACCAGGAATAATAGTTAAATTTGTATTCAACAATCAATTAACTCTGAGGAAAAATTTTACTTTACAGTAATTAAAAACTACTAATATTTCTTTTGAAAACGAGAATTGTATTTCTTGCAAAATTAAGTAACAATGACAGTTCAGAAAATATAAAGTTACAGCTCTTTAAGCCCAACTGAATTTCCGTCAACAGAATACAAATGAGTTGACTCCAGGCGTTCCAGTTAAATACAGTTTACTCCAGTTTAACTTATGACCGTTTCAGGCTCGATAAGAATGAGCATTAATCATCAAACTGTCACGTCGTTTTATTTTACTCTGTTGACAGGCATATTTTGTCTGACACACAATTTGTTGTATTAGGAATTTGAAAAATTATACAAATGTATAATTTCAAAATAGTTGTTGGATACTTCATCCATATCGAAATTAACTGCTGTTAATAGTTGTATTGTTCATGATTGTAAATTTACTGGACTTTTCCAAGTTTCTAGTATTGGATAAAAATAATTATAAAGCGTAGGAATCTCCTAAAAAAATAACAATCACATCAAAATTAATTTTTATCTTTATGATTAGATAAACAAATAAACGGTCTAGTTTTTATTATTTTTCTAAAATTAAATAATAGTTTGATGCCAAATTCTAGGATTTAATCTAAAAAATATTTCATTAAAAAGTACTACATCTTATTTTAAGTTAAGAATTAGTACATAATAGTAAGTAAAAATCTTACTTTAACAAAATTTCAAGGCGGCCATTAACTCAAACACTCTTTTACAAAACTTAAGTAGAACAAGAAAAAATATGGGCCAGCAACTCTCTTTACTAAATACGGCCCCAATACCTCTTATACGAACAGGAATGCCTTCGGTCCAACAGCCACAGAAATCCATTCACAGGAATCCTGCCGGTCACATAGTCATTACCAAGAAGCCTTTCAGAAGCCCGCTCACCCTCCAATCACTCAGAATTTCCTGGGATGCAACCACTCCCGCCACCAAATATACACCTAGGTCTCAAGAGACAATCATCATGTAGGGGTGTTTTCAAAGAGAATCATATGTTAACATTTCCGGGCATATATATATAATTTATTGTAATATATACAACAAATATTTAATTGTTTAAACTTACTAAAAAACAACTTGAATCTTTTTCCTGTCTCCATCAATAATTCTAAGTATGCTTTCCGAAGATCCGATGTAGTTTCACTTCCCTCTCATAAAACAACCTTATTCGAACGTCAGTTCTTCTACTCATCTATAAAAATTTACAATCATTTTTCATTAAATCTAAGAAGGGAGACAAATTTAGTGAAATTAAAAAAATAACTGAAAACCTATTTATTAATAGAGAATCCAACAGCCTGGAAGAATTGTATGAGGACAATCTAGGTTAGGACAAGTTAGGTGGTGTTTAAAATGTATTAAATGATAATTATTGTGTGTTGAATACTGCATTGTCGTTGTCTTTGACTTTGGTTTGGTGGCCAACCTTTCAATCAGTTCTCTCACATTACTTAATACTTATGGGCTTGGAGTTTGTAATTTTAGTGTGTACTTTCACAAGTTTATTTTATACGTACTGTATAAAATGTTGTATAAAAAAGTATGTATAAAAAATAAAAAGTTTATTTAACAAATTATTACACTCTCTTAGTGTAATGTGAATAAATATTTGAGAGCTATACCTTTCAAGCCCTTCATTATAGAAAAGACCCATCTATATAACAGTATTTTAAGTTTTATGTATTTCTTTTTATTTAATTAATTTTTATGTGAATTTGATTGAGATACATGTTTCCAAATCGTTTGGTGTGAATGTAGCCCTCTTCTTGCAATATTAATATCACAACCTTCTGATACGACGTCCATTTAATGGTTGCCGTCGATGTAGATACTACTAGACAAGTCTAGTGCGCTGGTGTTTGGTGGTTGTCAAGGTTGTATAAGGAAGAGAGCTTTGTATCAGGCGTGTCGTTAGCTGAAAATTAGACAGTATTATGTGTATCGGATTCCATGTAAAGTTGTAAGTCCTTTAGTTGCCCTAGCTACTGATACAAAATTATTGACTCTCTCTGAGAAACAGTCGAATTTAGTTAGTAACAATGACTATACGTGTTCATTTACACACTCACCCCTCATATCCGCCAATATATCCACGATCAGCGTCTTAAAAAGTGAAAGTACAAAATTATAAACTAACTTGTGAGAAATTGGCATTATTTTTTACTTAATTTATAATACATGTATGTGATTGTGTGGGTGTTTAATTCTCTTGTAGACCCTCGGATGTAATACAAATTACTATGTTTTGGTTAACGTATTAGTGAAAATTCTTTGAAGTTTCCAATTACATTAAAACCCGTGGGTGGATTTGCTAAATCTATGGGGAAACATACGAATTAAGTACCATTTGTAATGACACATCGGCCCTTGAGAGCACTACTGTACCAGCTGTGACTAGGTTGGTTGATTAATAGGTGCAGTTCTATGCCTACATTATCAATCTTGGGGCCTAGCTGGTAATCTATTAAGAGAACTCTAGGGTTGCATTTGGTTTAGACAAACGATTCGATTTTGAATAACATATGAAAGCATATATCGATTTAAGTAATATTTGTTCCTTATATATAGTGGCATACACATAAAAATGTTTAAAATATATCTTAGGAATATTTAACTGTTTCAAAATATGTAGCTGATGCATAAATTACTATTTATTTATACTATTGTTTGATTTGATAAGACAGCTATATAAAATAGTGTTAATAATACAGTTTTGTTATTCTCATTAATAATTATTGTTATTTACTTACCAGTTTAGGTACACCTTTTATTCATTCAATAAATGTTAATGAAATCAAATAGTTAACTTTTGGCGTGTTTTTATGAACTAAGTTCAGCAAGTGGGTATGTTTACAAACATAATGTTGTAATATGTCTGTAAATATTCTTATAAACATTTATAGCTATCATTGTCTGTCTGTAAACATTGTTATAAACATTGATAGCTATCACTGTTTGTCTGTAAACATTGTTATAAACATTGATATCTATCATTGTTTGTCTGTAAACATTGATAGCTATCATTGTTGTTTGTAAACGTTGTTATAAACATTGATAGCTATCATTGTTTGTCTGTAAACGTTATAAACATTGATAGCTATCATTGTTTGTAAACATTGTTTTAAACATTGATAGCTAACATTGTTTGTCTGTAAACATTGTTATAATCATTGATAGCTATCATTGTTTTGAACAGTCATAGTTAAAGTTTCTTTTGTGGTTGTAAACTAAACTCAGAAGAACTACAAAAATGCTATTCTACTTGTCAACCTGCTATATTTTTTAATACAATTTGTAAATATAATGAACTTAAACAGTAGTTATTGTAAAAATAAATAAAAAATAAAATCAAACACGAATAAAATACCATACGGTTTTCTTCATTACTATAAAATATATTTTATATTATTAAATACTAATTGTGAGATTGTTTTTAAACTTCAAATGTACTATATTACCAAAATATAATTTTTAACTTTACCACAAAATTTGCCACTTAATAAGTGTAAACATAAATCATTTAAGTTAATGATTTTTTTTGTAATAATTCATATAGAGTCAGAGAATAACTAAACTCTGTGTCTTTGAATTGAGGTGTAAACGTTGTATTCAAGTTGAACCTCCTCCAGGCAAAGTCGTTTTGTATTTTGCATATTTAATTCAAGCACATCTAACTTTAACTATTATTAATATGTAAGTGGCTGTGTCTTATTATCTAATGATATCATTTGGAAAATCCAAGTAGTATATAATTTCAAAATATACTGTTGTGATTTTTTAAATTTTTGTCTTAGAACAGACAGAAATGTTAAATATGGCTGGAACAAATGCTAAATATTTCAAGGGATCTACTAACTCTTTTAACCCTGGAATGGTAACCCTTCGTGATTTTTCTGCACGCAAATAGTTTTTTGTAAATTAAAGGCAGGTTTTTGTCGCGACTGTACCGAACAAACGAGTCATCCCTATCCACCCCTTCCTGACCTTGATCCACTTGTCGCAGTCTGCTAGTGTCATTCGTGTTGTTCACAACAACGTATGTTGTTGATTTTTTACGAAGGGTTACCAGTGCCGTAACTTTTTTCTTAGTGTCTAGTTTTGTAAATATTAGGTTTTATTAGTAGTTTTAGTTCAATATTAATGTAAATAGTTGTATATAGACCTATATTTGATTAAAAATGGTCTTGCGTCTATCTGAAATAGACATAATGTTAAATAATGACAGTGGTCCTGTCATTATTTAACATGCATGCACCGAGGTGACATGTGTAAAACCTGCTGCGAAGACGTCTAAAAGACAGTATGAGATCTGTGCTCATTGATGGGCTGAGACAGTGATGTTTTTTGTTGTTGAAATTTATACTTTTATATTAATGATTTTATAATTAAAATTGTTTTAACTTTGAAAATTATTAAAAAAACATTTTTTTTGTAAATCACTACAAACCAAAAACATTACGTCATAAATAAATTTTTTCTGATTTAATTATTATTAATTTTAATAACGTTTGTACTTGTTTAGACTAGTAAAGTATTCAAAATAAAGACACAAAATGCACTAATATATTACATTACAAGTACATTATTGTGAATTTTGTACTTGTATTGTAATATATTTGTGGTGTGTGACGTTTAACTTTACTGTATATGATTTCGTTAAGCGTGAGTGGAGTTTTTAATTTGTTTGTTTTAATATATAGTACGTGGATGAGCCATAATACTGCTTGTTGTATGTGTAAGCAGTGCAAAGGAGGGATATTGTTTGTCAAGCGTATGATCATCGAAGGGGAGCTACTCTTTGTAGTATATGTGATCAGTATATGGGAGGGCTACTGCTTGTCGTGTGTGTGACCAGTGTATAGGTTGGTTACTGTTTTTTGTATGTGTGATCACTGAACGGGTGACAACTTGTTAATGCGTTTGTGATCACAAAGTAGTTGGGTTTGTGATTGTAGGGTGCGTGTGGATAGTTGTTTGTTTGATCATACGATGAATTTTTAACAGTATTCGTATTTTATAAATGTATAGATCTGTAATAAATTAAATGTAATAAGTTTGGCACTATAGGTAGAGGATGATATTGGGGCACCACTCAACAAAGCGTTCCCAGGTGTAGAACCAGAGAATATATTCTGGTAGCGTGTACAGTCCAAGCACGTTTGACACAAAGAATAAGTGTTTTGAACTCATCACCCAAGACACGTTAGATGGGAATTACTCGACCATCGCGTCTAGTGGGTTGTTTAAATATTCTTTGAGAATACTGAGCAGAACACTTTATTGTTTTTACAATAGTCTATTGTCAGATTTTCAGATATGTGACGGTGAATGAATGTACATAATGTTTTACATTCAGAAGGTTATTCAAATAGTGGCAGCATATGAACGTATTTTTGCTCATCACATTTAGTGTATAATTTTAAACAGATAAATCATTTACAATTCAGTTACCCGACATATATTTTTCTTTCGAAGCTATCGTTAGATCGATATTTGATTTGTGGTATATCGACCGTTTGATATATCGATATGTTGAAAATATTTGCCATCCCCCACCCGGGCCCAGTACATCCAAACCTGACAATAAGTCTAACTCTACTCTCTTAGATAGTAACGGATATGTTTCTTGACGAAATATACAAATTTACGTGTATAAATAACCGTTTTAAATGTTCCAATATTAACTTAACCCTCCAAGTGCTGATTTTTTTCCACCTCAGTGCTAGGCCATTTTTGCTTGCCCGCGTATACTGCTAAATTTCTTTATTTAACTCAATTTTTTAATTAAAAATAGGGTTTATTATATATCATTTTATTCAGTAGAACATGTAGAACAATAATAAAATAAGTTTGAACACTTACCTCTAATGGTGTCTCAGTTATAGACCACTTTTAGTAAATATTTCGACAGCATTTTTTTAAATTTTTCACTTAGCGCCTATTTATTAGCATATAGTAACGACCCACAAGTAATTCCATTATATACAAAATGTTCTCCATTCAATTCTGATTAAAAAAAATACTACAAATTTGCTCTTTATTGTACATAAAAAATTATTAAAATGTATTGTTTGAAACTTTTCATAAGAGAACAAATTGCACTTTTTGAAAAACATTGTTACAATCATAGTTTTTCACAATTATAAATAAAAAATCAAAAAACACAATATTACTGTTGTTTCCAACTGTTTGTTACACATAGCCCTTATTTACAATGATATGAAAATTTATTTTCAATATAAACAATAAAAACAATGTATCTAAAATCTATAATCACTATTTTCATCGTTCAAAACATTTCTAATAGCACTGGAATTACTTAATTCACCCATAATTACTTCTAAATACTAATTACAATTAACTTTCATACAAAAATATATACATAAACAACATGAAATCAAAAGAAAACACGGGACCCTACGCACAGTATAAACAACAACGCGAAACTAGTCACGACTGTCAAGAGTAAAATAACAGCTGTTTTTCGACTAACCATGTTCGATTATATTCATCACTAGATTAGATTGTAATGTATTGTTTCGATAGAACATTTATTCCCGAGTAATACTATATAAAGTATACGTTGATCCGACAATTAATAACTGAGATATATTACGCATTGTGAAGCGATGTTTATTTCGTCCCGATCGGGACTTTAGCACTGGGAACGATCTTTATTTCGTCCCGATCGGGCTTTTTAGCACTTGGAGGGTTAAAGAAAAATATAATATCTGTTGCAAAATAATGATACATTTCATAACACAATTTTAAAAATCTGTCATAAAAATCAAACGACAAAAGACAGGAAGTTTGTGTTTTTAACTTGATTTGGCTGAATTATGCAGATTTCGATAACCCCACGATGGAGTTGTTTTAATTACCGGGTGAAAACATGCACAGTCCTGCATGAAACAAGTAAGGCTACGTACACAACCCACACACATACACCACGTAAATTTGTAATAACGTGGCCACCTATACATTAAAGTACGTTGATAAATTGACTATTGGTATTTAATAGGGGTGGCCACTCGAGTTGAACATGTGTCCTACCATCCAAAGTAATTCACAGTTATTACCCAAGTTGACCACGGGAGCTACCCGTGTCAATAAAAATTCACTACCCGTCGATATTGAGATTCACTAGACTCAGATGTTTAGCAATGCCAACTGTGTGTGTATCTGCCAGCAGACTCTCTACTTGTTTACTCCTTATCATTATTCTGCAGGCGCTACCAATCTATCACCATTTACAGTCGACCCACAATCTTTCGTCCTGTAGCTCCCAAAGCTAACGCGTGAGGACGTTTGGTATTCCAAGGACCTCACTAATATTTCCAAAGCATTACAACCACAGTCTTAGTTTTTTTCTATCTCTTTGTATCGCAGGGAATTCAACATTGTTCAGTGTTAGTTGGTAGCTCTCTTAGCTTATGTTTTCATTTAAAAGTTCTAGTTGGAGTATATTAAAATATTGTTGTAACAATGTGATCTGTGCATTTTGTAGGTTATTAGCCTTTAAATAAATGGGTACTAGGAGCTCCTCCATTCTTATGGAAATAAGAAGCTATAAAAATACTATACTGGTTTTGATATATATATAGAAAATACTATCTTGCATTTATTGTATCACAAAACTAAGATTTTTAAACTAAACAACAGAGCCTAGACAGTGAAATTTGGTTATTTATCAGTGATACAAGTGAACTAAATCTTTATTTTCTTATGGACCCTTAAGTGAAAATTATTATATTGCTGCTTTAAATAACTTAAGACTACGGATACGAGTACACAAATACGAGATACAAGTACGATGCCCCTCAGCGGCGAGTGTCAACGGCGGCAGCGGCACTGCTATGAGCTGCGTGGGGGCGGCACAGCGCTATACCCGCTACTGTTTAATCGCTCTCTATGAAGCCATAATGTCAACGGTGCGCAATGTTAGATACATCATGGACACCCTGTATATATTTACGGGACACCCTCTATATATTTACGGGACACCCTGTATATATTTACGGGACACCCTGTATATATTTACGGGACACCCTGTATATATTTACGGGACACCCTGTATATATTTACGGGACACCCTGTACAAGCTAATGTATCTACAAATATAAAGGCCAAGTACCACTGACGGATCACACTTGATCGACATCTATGTAACTTATCTATGTAACGCTTATCAACATCTATGTAACTTGGATGAAATATTCTTTAAATGCTCTAAATGAGTACTAAGAAAGATTTTTATAACAGTTTCTCTTATAGAGCTAAAATAAGTTGGGTAATAACTATTCGATATTGGACAATCCAGCGTTTGTTAGTCTTTAACTTAAGAACGAGAGAGCTTGGTATAGTCGAACTTGATCTAAGAGGTTATAATTTTTTTTTCAATGTAAACGTGCAATGTGGAGAAAAATAGAAAAATAGCACGAGCTAGGGGACGTAAGCGTAGATATTGACGTGATTGGCGTGCGAAGCGTGCAACGGAAGCCCCTTGTACGTTTGTGTTTTTCTCGTGTTTATTTTCGTAAAATTATGTATTATCGCTTCTCTTTTAATACAGAATTCATAAAAGGTGGGAGAAACTTTTATTGTTCTTTATTAGCTGGTTCTCAAAACCCCTTTGATCTAAAAACGAACCACCCCATACAATATTCATATTTTATTTGCAAACTACACTTTACCCCATTGTAAATTTACAATACTTTTTGCAACTCTAACTTTACTGTCAGCTGGAGCGTTTTATTTTTGAAGAAGCAGTTTTTAAACAAAGTCAACTCCTTTCAAATATAATTTACAGGTTTTCAAGACATTCTGACACTATTGGCGTATAGAATGTCGCCTGCGAGATATTAAATGACTAAATACCTATCACTTTTGCCAGTCGGTTGGCCCATCCGGTTACTAAATAACTGACTTGTAAGGCCGCCAATCCGCCAAAATGTTAATACAAATATAATTTTTTTGGCATCAGCAAGTTTTGAAGATATTTTTCTTTATGTTTTGTTTACCTACGCATTTATGATCTCAGTTATTTAGGCGTAGTTTACCACCCAATTATTTTAGCTTTCGAAATAAAACTTAATGAAGTCTCTTGACAGTTCATGTTTTTCTTTCTAGTTTGAATTTCGTTGGGAAACAATTATCTTCCACGACACCGGTATTTTGAAAATCAATGATTGCTATTAACAAATTTACCTACACTTTTTCAGCTTTCGTCTTCATTAGAACTTCGATTTTTGATATACCATTAACTTTAAAGGTGTTTGAGACATTACGACTCAAACGTGCGAAAGGGGTGCATTTTTTCATTTGAGAAGAGTTCCGTGCGTTATTAATGTCCTGTCTGGGCGATTTAAATTTTTTGCTAGACAATAAAATTATATCAATCGAAGATATGCTAGAAATAAAACTGATAGGTCTACGCTCAACTATTTCAAACAATGACAATACCACTTGTGAGGGAGTGATTATTGAAATAGATCTTGACATGGTTTTATTGTGATTGGCAATATCCTACAGTTTATTGCTGGCAATAAACAAAAGGACATTTGCTTCCCAACCCGGATGACCGTTCTCCCTTTATTAAAGCAATCTTTTTATTGGACCACATCATTGTATTAAAGGATAAAACATAATAATGTAATTCATGTTACTAATTGGTTAGACATGGGGAGTAAACAATTCTATATATTTTTTTTTTAAATCGTAAGCTTTATTTTTTTCCAAATTATTTTGTGAGCCCTAACTGATTTAAAATTAAGTTATTACGTGAAAAATGCATACAACCTCTCCGAAATTAGCGTGGTTGGCGCTTGGGAGACGGTTTAATAGCACATAATATAAGCCTGCGATTCTCAAGTTAACTGCGATTGTCAAGTTAACTGCGATTGTCAAGTTAACTGCGATTCTCAAGTTAACTGCGATTGTCAAGTTAACTGCGATTGTCAAGTTAACTGCGATTCTCAAGTTAACTGCGATTGTCAAGTTAACTGTGACTCTCAAGTTAACTGCGATTATCTAGTTAACTGCAACTCTCAAGTTAACTGCGATTGTAAAGTTAACTGCGATTATCTAGTTAACTGCGATTATCTAGTTAACTGCAACTCTCAAGTTAACTGCGATTGTAAAGTTAACTGCGACTCTCAAGTTAACTACGACTGTCAGGTTAGCTGAGATTCTCAAGTTAACTGCGACTCACGAGTTAACTGCGATTCTCAAGTTAACTGTGATTCTCCAAACTGCATGGTCGAATTTTTAGGAGGAGTTTATACAATTAGTAAATAAATATAGAAATTGTAAGTGATAAAATAAAATATATACGGAACAAGGACAAAAATAAATAACCACAAGTGTGCAAATATCCAAATTATATTTTAATCTAAAAATTTAATGATTGATATTTGTTATAAGTCAACACTATTTATGAGTTGAACTTCGCAGTAATAGACGCTATTCACAAATTTCCTCTATAACACGGGAATTGTTTAAACTGCCTCATACCTTTCTTATCGCCAAACACCTATGAACAAACTAGATCACTCACGGACCCGTGTTGGTCTAGGGCTGGTGGCCTGGTTTGCATTAACAGTAAACTGGATCGGGCTTTACCTCGTCTTTACATGTTCATTTACTAAAAAATTAAAATTATTCAATATAAATTTTTCGTTTTTGAATTATTAAATTTTTAAAACATGCGAGTTTCCTTACCCATCAAATAAGGTTTGTGTATTTTTATATACCACTAACACACGTTTCTGCATTAAATAACACGTAGATAAAAAAAAGTACATATTCAGCCTTTTAAGGTTTGGTAGTATTTTTTTTCGAATTCCATTCTCGAAATTAAGAAACTGAAGAGGAGATGATTGATACAAGATAGAGTTGTTTCTTATTATTTAAAACTGAGATTATTAGAAAAAACACAATAAAAACATCTCTCTACATTAATTATTATTTTTACTTTCATCGTGCCTATTTTTAAATATTGCAACCAAAAAAAGGTTCTTAGTTAATTTAAATATTATTATTCTTTGATGACACCAACTAGTGAACTCTCAAGTATCCAACACACCGCTGATGCCAATCTGATCGTCAAGTGTCATCATCCGAGGTTTGGGCGAACAAATGGATCTCTTGAGCGAAAAGTGTATTCTGAAACTATTAGGCCAATATTGTCTAACGATCCAATGTGGCTATGAAGCACTCTGTAATAGAATAAGTCAGCAGCGGTTCGACGAGCTAACAAAGTTTATCAGTTTTACACGCGACTCCACTTCACCTTGCCCCGGAAACTTCCCACAAACCATGATAGGAATTTCCTCCGTACGGCCTCGGCGCTGCATTTAGGGACGGCGACGATATATCGGAAATATCGATAAATACGTGTCGATATATCGATATTAGTATCGAAATATCGAATCACTAAATATTGACGTTATTCTCTCAACTCAAAATCAATCATGATTTTTTAAAAAACCTATTTAAATTACCTCTTATGGGTAAAACACATGCATTGATATAATAAAGTAACTTGGTTTTGTTTTTTTACGTGAGGTTAACGCATTAAAATATAGTTTATTGAAGAACAGTGGGTGGAACGTATAAATGAAGCTGTGTGCGAGTTGGCAACGCTGACTCTAAGATGCCGAGCCAGTCATCTTACAAATCATAATTACATTATTCTTTTGTAACTAACATACTAATAAAAGTTATCGTAATTATTATTATGTGTTATATTATTACAAATATAATGTGTTTTAATAAGAATTTAGAGGTGTTTAGAGTATTTTCAATTGTTGATAATTATAGTACCATTGTCGATGTTTAGTTTAATCTAGCATATCAATTCAATTTTTTTATTTGAACTTTTTAAAGCATTATTTATGTATCTAGCTTACTACTAAAAACAACGTTTAAAAAAACCCATTTCTTTTTCAAATAGTTAACAGTTTTTTTAAAAATTGGTGATTATTCCAAGAGTTAAACATGAAAAATTATAAACTGTTCATATAAAGAATCTATTTCAGTTTATTTTGCAGGACTGCTGAACTGTTTAACTATAGGTATTGTTTTTCAAATATACATATTATGACAGTTATCGAGAAAACCCCTATTGATTAATCAATGTTTTCTTAAACAATTTCATACCTAGTAAAGTGTAATTTTATAACAAAATTCTGGTAGTTAGGTACGCACCAGCTGTCTTGTCTCCAATTTTTGATTCTCAGTTAAAAGTTCCAAAACAAGCTGCTAAACAAAGGATGCGCCTCTACTAACCCCGTGACATATGTAGAGATATATTTCAATATAGTTATGTCTATAGAGATAACAGTGACGATATATGTCAATATAGTTAGGTCTATAGAGATAAAGAGATAAAAGTAACTATATATGTCAATATGTATGTATATAGAGATAACAGTGACTATATATGTCAATATGTATGTCTATAGTGATAACAGTGACTATATATGTAAATATGTATGTTTATAGTGATAACAGTGACGATATATGTCAATATTTATGTCTATAGTGATAACAGTTACCCGATAAATCGATATTTTTCTTCCGTTATTATCGATAGATCGATATCTGGTTTGCGATATATCGATATGATGACAATATTTGACATTCTTGCGAGCTGTGTACACCTGGTCCCTATTCCAAATTCCTACTCATCGGCAAGCCGCGTAAGTCTACGCCACAAAATATAAACCGTATTTAAGTATGTACGAAGAGCCGTCCGAAGGCGAGTGGAAGGACCATCATGATGTGATCGGGGATGTACCCATACAATGCTAGTTTACGTTAAGTGTTGTAAATACAGTCACACGTCACGATTATGGAGAAACACTTCAAACATCGATCCATGTAACTGCCACAGTAGAAATCCCCAACACAAAGCCTCCCTCTCCAACGCAGTTACAACGGTTGAATAGTAATTAATTCGTTCATCAGCTGTTTTACAAAAGTATTTTAAAAGTAATTAATTTCCACAGTTTAACTGGGCAAGAGATATTATTAAATAACTCTCCTGTAATGTACCATTATATATTCAATGTAAATTTATAATATTAAATTGAAAACGTAGAACGTGTATAGAAAACAATAATATTTTACTATACTTATTTATTTAAAAGCTCTTAAATGAAATAAAAATGTAATAAATAAATAATAATTATTTATAAATGGTGAACATACTATTTTCGATATAGTTACAAATTGTTGAGGACATTGTAGGCTATAAGATATTTGCTCGGTTCTCTTAAAACCGACACGGCGTCCACTCAATAGTTACCATCGGCGTGGACACCACTAGAGAAGTTTGGGGTGTCCATGTTGAGATGTTGAGTAGGGAAGAGAACTGAGCATCAGGCTTATCAGTTAGCTGAAAATCAGACCAACATTACGAGGTTCGGAATTCACGTAAAGCTGTAGTTGGCTTAGTTGCCCTGGCTTTTGGGTTATTAATAAATAGTTCTTTCTGAGGAACAGTCGACCTTAGTAACAATTACTACACTCGTTCATCTACACTCATAACACGCATTCGCCCATATCTTGACGATCAGCATCTTAATAATGTATAGTTAACAATCAGATACATACTCTACAAACTTGTCAAAATAATAATCTCTTGAGCGAAATATCCATCCACAATATTCAACATACTTTGAATATTATAGAATTACAAGAATGGGAGTTGAACTCATGGCTAAGAAGAACACACAAAAACGCCATTGACGTCAAATATAGATAACGGCTAACACTATTTAAAGCGAGCTATCAGTAAACATATCGTAGAGTGTGAGGAGTTTCGTGTATCCAGGATCTGACTAAATTCCGTCCTCAAGTGAAGATACCTGCTCTACAAAAGGCTTATTCAAGATACTGTTTATTTAGTCCGTAGACCGAGTTTGTACACTGGACCCAATCAGAGTACACAAACAGTGGCCTTTGGGCTTGCACCCTTGCCAGTTTCTTAGAATCAGAAACAATGTTGATAAATTATCTAATCAAGTTTTTTTAAATTATCTCTTAAGATTAGTGGCCACTAAGAAGATTGATGCACACAATTATCCTTTATTAACAAATATCATCTAAATTTAAATATACCTAGAGCCAAATAATCTATACTTATACCATCTCGTAAATTTATACAGAATTTAAAGTGGACTTTTTTCCTATAAAGAAACACTTTTTGTACCATAAAACAATTTGTAATTTCTCCATAAAACATAATTATTTATTCAAGAGAAGGATTAGAAACATTATTTGGTTAGGATTATGTTCCCGTTTGTCTAAGAAGAAAGACAGTTTAGACATACACTAATAACTATTACAGCTGATTTTGCTATCACAAAATACACTAGTATTGCCAGTCATATATGACAAAACTATACCGTATGTTTATGGGACGGTGCAAGGCTATCACACCTGTTGGATCTTTTCCGTTAATTGACTACCACAACCACAACTTAGGTTAACCTAACATAACGTAACTAAACCTGACATAATCTAACCGAACCTAACAAAACATAACTAGTCTAACATAACCTAACCAAACTTAACATACATAACCTAACCAAACCTATAATAACATAACAACCCCAATATAACCAAACCAAACCTAAAATTTCATTATTAAACCAAACCCAAAATAACCTAACATAAACAAACCAAACCTAAAATAACATAAATACCCTAAAATAATCAAACCTAAAATTTCATTACTAAACCAAACCCAAAATAACCTGACAAACCCCAAACCTAAAATAACATAACAAACCCTAACATAACCAAACCAAACCTAAAATGTCATTAGCAAACCAAACCCAAAATAACCTAACATAACCAAACCAAACCTAAAATAACATAACAAAATCTAACAAACCCCAACATAACCAAACCAAACCTAAAATAACATAACAAACCCTTACATAACCAAACCAAACCTAAAATAACATAACAAACCCTAACATAACCAAACCAAACCTAAAATAACATAACAAATCCTAACATAACCTTACCTAACATAACAAAACAAAACCTAACCCAATCTAACCAAACCTAACATAACCTAACCAAAGTGGTGGTAGTGATTTAACGGAAAAAGTCCCATCTGTTTAATAATCAGGAATGTAACATGTTTAACTCCTCAATGAAGGCAAATTGTCAGCTAAACTGAGAGTTCAGCCACGTGTGATTTTTAAGTGGCTCCTTAATTAAATGGGCCGAACGAAAGTGGAACAACATTTGAGCCCCAGACTGAAGTGTCTATGTAACATATTTAACCCTGCAGGCGGGGTGAGTGGAGGTTAATTGAGAACACCTACTGCAACAGTGTTGTTCATTTACGTGCACCACAAGAACAACAGGAACATCCCTGTCCTCGAAACGGATCAAATTACATTACTGTTATTTAACAACATTGTAAATTAATAACTACTGGAAATTAACTAGTGGAACACATGATTAGATCCCACAATTTAAATTTGTTCCAAAAGAATCATGCTACAGGAAAATATTTTACATTGATTCGATCTACAGTTTCGTCTTGTAATTGAAAATTGAATTTCGAATTTTCAATTGAAATTGTTCGCGGTTAGTGGCAGATATGGATTGGGATCCACAAATTAAGAATAGTTCTACAAGTGTGTGTTGATTTTAGCCACGCGAATAATAAATCAGTATATTTTGTAACCGTAAAACGTAGGTTGAAGCTGGACAGTAGATAATTTGAAATAATAAAAGAAGGAAGGCCAGAAGACTTTGTTTATGCTAATCAAATCTGTCCCATTACAAAGTGTGGAAATCTAGTCGACATTCTTATACAACTTAACTTCAACTAAGCATAATTGTTGAGCTACTTTAGTTTGAGATGATACATACATATGTGTATATATATATATCATGTGTTTTATGCAGGATGCATCGAATTTTCACATTTGACTGAATAAAAATGAAGGGAATAATTAATATACAAATTAGGTTAGTACCAAATTAGGTTTGACAACTTTTGTTTTTGTTTTTAAACTAAAACCTAACACGGTAAGTAATTGATAACTATTCACTTAGTGAAGAGTTTTTATATACAGTAAATACAGCATGTTCAAAATTGAATTGTTTTTGTAGAGTTCTTACACGCGTGGGAGAAACTTTGTTATAAGTTCAACAACCCTCAAATTGTTGAAATTGCTGTTTGCAGTGTGAGAGTTAACACTTCTTGAAATTCCTCTCAAAATATTTGGGTTGAATGCCCTTTCTAAGGTTTACATTATTATAAATAGCACTTGATAATAAACTGTTGCATGTCTTATATACAGGGTGAAAAAATATGCAAACGCTTTCACAACTTTTGTATAGTTTCACTTGTAAAAGTGAAATCTTGTACATGAATCATGTACAAATAACATACTTTTTAATACCATTAGCGACGATTCATCTTTTCAGGGAGGACGGCCCATGAGGAGTTGAACGAAAATCATCAATGTAAGCCTAGGAATGATTACTTAAGTGTGGGATGAATGTGGATAGCCTGTATAGTTTGGTTACTAACTCAGTTCCACTTAAGCTAAGATACGACTGTTTTTAATATCCCGTAACCGGGGAAACTAAGGGACCAACAGCTTTACGCGGATCCGAACCACGCAGTGTTGGTCTGGCTAAATAACTAGCCCTATTCCCAGTTCCCTCCCCTAGACAATGTTCGGACACTGCCCATCACCCAACATGGACACCTTAGACTTATATAGTATTGTTAACACTGATATCTACCTTCCAGTGGACGCCGTGTAACCAAATGAATGGCAGAAGTTATAGTCTTAAACAAAAATTTTTAACTGCAAACAAGGTAATTACGAGTAAAAATACCTACACAATAATTTAATCGATCATTTACTATTCGCTGTGTTTGTTCTTGCGATATGTTTGTATGTAAATCTTAATTTTTAATGCAAGACTGATTTAGTATGAATGGTTGTGTAGGAGCTTTTATATTTGCAAGTATTTCATGTTTTCTTAAAATCATGACCTAGTATAATCCATTAACCCATATTTTTGACTAAATTTACACTTTACATAGCATTCTTTACGTACAATAATTTTAGTAAATACTATTGCCAAAAATTTAAAATGAAATTAATTTTATTTAGTGAACACAATATGAATATATTGTTCTGTGTAACAAACGAAAACTAAGAACATAAAGACATCAATTACCGGACGCTGTAATAACATTTATTGATTAGTCATGACTTCAGCTTGACTTTGAAACTCAAACAGCTTGATTCTGCTTTGATCGTGTTTGGAAGTTTATTGGAGCATAGATATTGCACCAAAAAGAAGATGTTTTCTGAAAATGTGGTACATAGAGCTGGTGTTTGAATGCTTTGTGAAGGTTGATAAGTTTGTAAGTTACTGAATTTTCGAAAAATTTCTATAAGCAATGGCAGGTTTTTATTGATAAAAAGAGACGAAAAGCACAGAATTTTGTAAAATTTAAAAATGTCTTCTCAAGATTGTACTCAAGAAATTAGTGAAAAACTACTGTGCATTACTATAGTAATTATTTTTTTTCAACCACTAATATTTTTATTAAAAATAAGTGTTGTATATCGATTTATTCTGCATGAAATGAGCTACAAATTGAAACTAATATTAAAAAAAAATTTTTTTTCAATTTTTTGAGGACTGCTCCCCTTAATACCCTTCATGAAAGGGAGTTTGGGTTTCACAACTTCGGACATGCAATGTATAAACTATATGGTGAAAAATTATCCCATAATATGCAGTACATATAGACACATTCGTCCCTCATATTCGCTCTTACCCCTACGATAGGCGTCTTAGTAGTGAATAAGGGTTTACAAATTAAAAAAATTTTATTACGTATATTATTAAATTGAATATAAAAAAAAACAAATTTACTGAAAGTAATGTATTTTCTAACCAGTAACAATTCCAGCCAGGTAACCCTTTCATAAACGCCATTGTTGTCCTGTTGCTCTGGTCTGTGCTGTGTTTCTGACTTCCAGTAATGACCTTTTCACCCTTAATGCAGTCAACTCGTATTGTTGCCGAAATGGTGACCTCTGTAAGTTCATTATTAATCTTTATTATGACTGACACGGGCTAGAAAAATTTTAACAAAAATCAAAAGGTAAGTTAGTTAAATAACAGTATTTTATTATCTTAATTGAATATAAAGGGTGTCCGGCTTTGACTGTCACATATATTAGAGGGTTGTTTGTAAGGTAAAACAAATAATGTCATATAGTGAGTGTCCCATCTCGATAAGTTTTTAGTCTGTATCTGTGTTAAAACAAATTGAATATCTCAAAAACCGTTTGACATACAATACTGTATTTTGGTATGAAATTTAATCTTAAAAAGACACATGTCATGTAAAAATAATGTTTGCCAAAATTATTAGTTAAAAATGGTGGACGTCTAAAAATGTTAAATACTCAAAAATCAAATAACCTAAACAGTCAAACCAAAAACGTCAAAATACCCAATTTTTAGTAAACTTATTTTTGTGACTGAAAGGATTGTCATCTGAAAAGCCGGAAATCCGGAATGCCGTGGCTCAAACGTTATCTGCACAATAGGTTCCAAGCAGTCCATATTGATAATATTTATTTATTTATTCATAAGACGCTGATCGTCAAGATATGGGCGAATATGGATTTCGATTGAGTGTGATGAGTGTAGATGAGCGAATGTAGTAATTGTTACAAACTAAGGCCGACTATTCCTTAGAAAGTGTCATTAATTAATAGCCCAATGACAATTGAACAGCCTATTAATTAATTAGCTATGTCAAACACTGCATGATTATTAAGGGTCCAATCTAGTGGGCCATAAGTTGATATCATGAAACTTTCAATTTAAAATAGTCAAAAAATATATTTAACAGAAAAAAGTATAAAACGTTTGCGATACGATCATTAATGTTGTCGAATTATTGAAATAAGACATCATAAGAAACGTTTTTGGGAGGTGATAGGAAAGACACCGAAAGCACCTATAGCATACATACTTTAACATGTAGTACATAGTGATGTTTTAAAGAAATCAACTTCATGATTTCACATTGTGTGATTTTTCAGATCATCTTATTTATTTTATTAAAACGTAACTTACAGCATTACATACAAGGAAAAACAATGTTGAACACTATAATTTTACGTATTCGTCTTGTTACGACCACAAGTTTCTTAAATACCAAGTAATTTCAAACTGAATCCCACCAAAAGTTCATAATAAAGGCCTTAAAACCAATAGTCATGAATATTATACCTTAATAATTAACCTTGTTCGGATTTATATTTAAAGACGATTGTGTAAACTGTAATGATATATAAATAATAAAACTGAAAACATTCATTAACAACTGTTATCAATAAATTATCACATTTGAGAGAGCAGACAGATCCTTTATAAGATTATTATCAACGATTTAACAATCCACTTGGAGCTTTATTAAGGAAATAATAGTGAATTGATGATGTTTATGTCTACCTAATGTAAATACGGGGCATTTAGGCGTCCCGAGAGGCTTTCTCGGGACACTGGGATCATCTGTGAAAAACGGGACAATCCCGTTTTTACGGGACGTTTGGTCACCCTAATCTAGACTCATTAAATGCACGATGTGTTATGTGGTGTGTTTAAAACCATATGCCTATAACAATAAGATTTTCGAGATACCATATGTAGGTGGGGGTAGATAAGCCCACTGTGCGAGGTTGGCACATCACCCTCGTCTGTAAAGTGGGGTGGGTGAGTCCACAGTGCAGGGGCGACACGACACCCTCGCTTGTAAAGTGGGGTGGGTGAGCCCACCCATTACGCCGAATGTGAACTTTAAATTAATTTGTCTTTGGTTGTTTTATATGTCAGCGACAAAAACCACTGTAAACTTCCAGAGGGGAATGCCAGGAGCGGTTTGTGTTGGCCACACCCATTTTAGGGAACACTGCCACAGCCTACTGATTAGGAATTCGAAACACACCCAAGAAATTTGGGAGGGAGTTGGTCGGTAGGACCCGGATAGCCTTGTTGTGGAATATAAAAGACAGTATTGGATCAGTGTTCAACAAAACACGGTGTTTAGAGTTTGGGTAAGTACACTCACTTGATCTTGTAATCCGGGATGATATGAGTAGTTGGTGATGCCGTTGTATTACATTCATACTTTAATCAATGTTCATCTTTGTATTTTATCACAAAAATATACAGTTAAAAATGTTTCATAATAATTTAATTTTTACATAATTACGCAAATTACCATCCTATAGCTCTAAAGGGTTTAGAATAAAAAGATGTTAAATTGTATTCGATTGTTTGATTATTTTATTGTATATTATAAAACTATATTTTAAAAAAGAAACACCTTAAGAGTCATAAGAGGAAGTTAGTTTTTGGAAAAAAAATATTTTTATTTTTATATTTATATAAAAAAACTACCTTAACATTGCAGGTTTAAAAAAATTAATATTAAGTAATATTTTTATAACATAATGAACTAAAAATTAGAGATTTAGGAAATCGATATTTCCTATAAATGTTTATACTATTTGAGTCACTATAAATGTTATTGCTATCACTATATAAATTAAGTTATACATATCAGTTTTAAAAGGCCACTGATTCTCTAATAAATTAAAGAATACATTATTTACAATACATATGAAAAAATAATGGTATAACCTAAAAGAAATACTTCTTGTTGATAGTTGAAAATAGACTTATTAAAGAGTGGTGGTGAAGGAAGCTTAGACATACTATTGCTATTAGGCTATATATTTATCTTTAGGACTGTCAGTTAATGTATATTATATACAGATTCATTAAGGAAGTTAGCTGCCACGTGATTGTTCTACTTAATTAAAACTATATGTTAATGAGGTTTTCTTTTCATAAATTATCCATTTCAACAATGTGTGGTAGATTGTATTGATTCATTACAAGAATAAAATAGCATATCTTAAAGACTTCTGCAAATAAAATGTGATTTCGAAAAATTATATACATTTCAAAATATTTCTTTAAACAAAATTATATAAAATCTATCCTTCTGGAATAGTTATATCTACAAACTTATAGAAAGGATATTGCTTAGGTCAAGTGAAGCCACAACTGACAGCTGTGCCAAGTAAAACCAATTTATCATCCTCTCTTACAGGAAGGAGATTAAATTTAAATATCAAATTGGAACTAGACCAAAATACAACTGGGATTCTAATTAGTGATTCATAATCGTCATTATGAAGAGGAATGCTTGAATTGTTGAAATAATTAAATATTTCATATTAATTATTTAGTTTATTTAACATATTAATATATAATTATATTTTAAAGGAGTATATTTATATATTTTAAAACATTAAATCAACCAGGATGGTCAACCAACTAAGTTCTAAACAAGCTTCCGCCTATGGTATGCTTAACTTTGTACTTACATGTTTCATCTCCAACATTACAAAGTATTGTTCTTAACTTCCGGCAAACTGCTGTAGAGGACTAAAACGTAAGTGATCAGCAAATGCCTTTCGTTCAATGAACCAGCAAAAGTCTCTTGATAGAATAAGTGTTGTTTATGTATCTTATGTGAGGTATGTATAGCTCTGTATATACTAACTATAATTCCAGATTTCAAAAACATGAACCAGAATTTTCCTTATATTAAAAACACACTCTTTAAAATTAAAGGACTGTAACTGAAACTTCATACTTTAAATAACGAGTTGTCAAACGATAATATATAGCATAAAAATTCCATTATGAATATAACTATATTTGTAAAAAATATACGTAAATATGAAACCGCTTTTGCCACTGAAATGTCTTGAATGTGATAGCAGAGTCAGTGGTACATAGCTGTTACAATGTATAATGAGTTACAAAACATTTATATAAACAGGAGTTCAAAGACAAGTAGAAAATAGAACAAGTATTGATAGAAATAGAACAAAAAAGTATCGATTGAGCTTTCACTTTAACTAAATTTAGATGACTAGTGGTTCAGATTCCAAGTGTAGGTGTATAAAATGACCCTTTCTGAGGAACAGTGGAGCTCAATTAGTAACCAGACTACACAGGTCATTCTCGCTCATGTAATAATTCGCCTTTAAATACGCACAAAGATATGTCGGCATCAAATACCTAAGAATCTAAACTAGTCCTCTTAAAATATCAGTAATCGTATTAAGTATACATAGTAGAATAAAAAGCGTAAAAGGTGATAAATGTTATCTCATATGTACTATATATTTCTATATAATATATAGTATAATATTACAATATATTAAATCATGATAAAAATATCTACTGAATTTATTTTATTACTAAAAATAGAATAGAAAATAAAGTTAGAGGAAGCACCATCACCCACCCACTCTCCCATATGCGTACGATCGTATTGAACTACCCACCCTCCCATACACTTACGATAGTATTGACCCACCCACCCTCCCATACTCGTAAGATGGTAGGAAACCTACAAATAGGAAGTATTTGGTATTGTAAAAACAAGAGTACTAATCACTCATTTGGGTCCCGTCAAGCCGGTTTTCTTATTTAGTAAAATTTTATTTTATTGAGGTGTAGGAATTACGTACATGTGGTGAGTGCAAAATGTAAGTGTATTTAAGGATCTATTTAAGTATATTTTTTTAGTATGAGGGCAACTGGAAGTAATGGAAGACTCTCTTTATAGTATTAAGTTTCCTTCACTAAATAGTTTCTTTTAGTAGTATATTAAGTTAATTCTGTTAAAATTGTTGTTTCACTTTTATTAAAACGTGAGAGGAAATAAAGAAAATACTGTACATAAATACTAAATCATATATTTTATTTTGTACGTAATTTAACCAAATTTATTCTAAGATAAGTTTGTTATTATAACTATCAATATTTTTATTTGTTATGATGGTGTCTTAGCCAAGATAACTCAAGTTAATTAGGTCAATTAACAACATCCATTATAACATGACTTTAAAATTAGAGCGTTGCTACTTATGTAACAGATCGATAACTTTTGTTTATTTCAAAGGTTATATTATAATCATGGTATTTTTCTATGATCAGTAATTTTATAAACAAAACTTATATTTTTAGGAACGTAATAAAGTAAAGCTAATAATAGGATTTCTCTATCGGCACTAATTTTGTAACCCCAGCTACTCGCAACAAAGCTTTGGGGAGATTGTAGATGATAGGTTCTGTGTTTGGTCCTGTCAATAGGATCATGGTTAATAGGACCACTCAATGGCTGCTATCGATTTGGACACTACTAGAAAAGTCTGGGCTTTCGTGTTGGGTGCTAGTCTGGGTTCAGATGTTATGCTAGTAGGGCTGTTGAGAACTGAGTATCAAGCTTGTCAAACGGCTGAAAATTAGACCAATAGTAAGTAAAGCTGTGTGTCCCTTTGTTTCCCTGGCTATTGGGCTTTTAATAAATGGTCTTTCTCAGCTAAGTCAAACAAGACTACACAGGTCATTCATATTTATTATACATTCAAGTAATCATTCATATTTTATTTAAAATACACATAAGCTCTTTCGGCATCGGGAATCTAAAGAAAATATATAATAGTGATTATTAAACCGTAATGTATAACCAATCTGAGCAATAGAGGGTTTAGTTTTATAATTTCTTTATGATATTTGG
>JAQJVL010002703.1:0-43787 GCA_035578905.1 Stictocephala bisonia | reverse complement strand
TATTATAACTAATTCAAGATTGTTTATTTGCTTATTTTAATTATTAAATAATCCATGATAAGTGAAATACTGCTAATAAAGTGAACATTACAGATACAAATATGTCACATAGTACAAATAATATCTGTATGAAGTCAATTGAATATACGCATTGTCTGTATTAAACGGCACAATTCATCTTTTTTATAAAACATGTTCATGTTTTATTACATAAGCAACGTTTATATTTATTTTACTAAATTGTTATTGAAAGATTTACAAGATCAATTTGATGAGTAATAAAATATTTGCATGGGATGGCATTCTAGTAAAAGAAAAGTCTACAGATCTAACGTTGACGGTTTAAAAATTAAAATAACATTTTGAAAAAATATTTTCTGAATATCCAGTATTTTTAGTACGTAATTGATCCATCATTCGTTTAAACTTTATTTAAAATAATATTATCCTTTCTGTATTAATCGAGTAAGATGATAATTGTTTTATTAGCTTATTTTTTCATTATAAGGTATTGTTTTCCATATTGTATTAATCTAATGTAACTATAGTTATTATGTCCTCTAGTAACATGTCTTAAATGATATAGGTACTTAATCCTGTTAGTTAAGTTTAGCGAAGTAGGTTTCTACTTATTGCTAGAATTGTTTACTTGTTAATTGTTTCTGAATGTATTGCTAATTTTTTTAACAGTTTCTGTGTCAAGTTAGATGGATTTTTGTAAGTAACATCAGGTTATTCAATGCAAATATACAGGGTGTCCCAAAAGTCGACGTCCAAACTTCACAGGCTTGTTATATGGATCATTTCCAACAAAAAAAGTCCTATATGGATCTATAAACTATCTACTAACTATTGTTAATAGTTACCGAGCTATTGGCTTTTTAAATATTTAAAAAAATATGTGTATTGCAACAGAAAAAAATCATTTTTATGCAAGAAATAATGCATGCAGGGCCTTACAACTTTTACAATATAATTTTAATAAGTATATTTGCATAATTATACTGTTTTAAGGCATTTCGGGACGTTAAAACATAAATTAATAGTGTTAAAACTTTATTTTTTTTACTTAACATAAAGTTACTACTACATTCAAACGGTGACAGCAAATGTATTTTCACCTTAAGCTAATGCCCAAATATCTTAAAAACTTCCCTAATTAATGCATAATTCAAAAATACTAACACATTAACGAATTCGTTAGCTTCTTTTGAGAATTGGTGTATTTTTCTAAATAAGTACACGTTTTTGTGGGCTGGCCACTTGTCCACCCTCGCGTTGCGGCGCTTCTTCGCGCAAGTTTTACGCATGGACAAAGCTAACAAGTAATTTCAAAAAGGCTAGAGCAATAATGTAACTGCTATTTAAACAAACATTTTGTACTGAGATAATAATTTTATTAAGTAAACAATTTTATGAATATTAGTGTCATACAGTAACATTGAAGTTTATGAATTTGTAAGTAAAATTCATTGCTACAAGCAAACAGAGCACTAAGAAAATACAACATATAAATTACAGTACCATTTTCGAAACATATATTACAATAAATGTTTAAAATTCCGACCTTATTCCCTGATGCAAAGGCGACAACGACGAATAAAATTTCTTCTCAGAGAACGAAAGGATTATTCATTATTCTTAATTGTGTTGGTAGCAACTGTTATTCTTTGTCTAAGTTCATTTTCTGTATAGCAATCAGAAGAAAACACCAATTCCTTGTAGTATCCCCACAAAAAGAAATCTATGGGGGTTAGATCAGGTGATCTGGGCGGCCATTCTATGGTTCCTCGTCTTCCAATCTAGCGATTTTGGAATTCGTCATTTAGATACAACCTAACTTCATGAGAATAATGGGCTGGAGCACCATCACATTGAAACCAAATATTTTCACGTGTGCAAGTGTAACATCCTCAAGGATTTCTCTAAGGTTGTTTTGTAGAAAGTTAAAATAATTCGCTCCATTCAGTCTACCTGGCAACTCAAATGGCCCAACTAACTTGCCTTCGACGATACCAGCCCAAATGTTTATTCCAAACTGGTGCTGAAAGTGACCATTTCTTATTACTTTAGGGTTTTCATATGACCAATAATGTGTGTTATGATTATTGTAAATGCCTGTTCTTTTGAAAAAACTTTCGTCAGTCCACAAAATGTTATTGAAAAACCCAGGATCAACTCGATTTCTTCTAAGTGTTTCTCTACAAAAGCTCACTCTTCTAGCATGATCTGTGGGTAGAAGAGACTGAACACGCTGCACATGATAAGGATATAACTGGTAACTTTTAAGGCTCCTGTGAATTGATGAACTTGGTATGCCAGTCTGTCTGGATAAACGGCGGACACTTATAGTTGGATCCTCTTCTATCATATTTACAATTATTTCATCATGATTATTGTTAATACGGGGTGTGCCTAACCTCTCAGAATGTCCGGGAATCTTACCCTCCTGATAAGACCTATGCACATACACAAATACTCTATGATCAGGGAATACTTCTCTGTTAGGATACCTAATTCTATATTCTCTTGCAGCAGCACGAGCATTTCCGTTACAAAGACCATACAAAAAATGCATGTCTGCATATTCCCCAACAGTGTAAGACATGTCAGAATACAAACTAAAACACTTAAAAAAAGTTAAATAAAAACAAAAAAATAAATAATAATTTTAGCAAACAACACACAAAAGACTGTTAATAACAATTTTCAACATTGCACTATTGTCAAATGTTCAATGTTTCTTAATATCCATCTGGTCTACAATAAAACATCTACTCAAACAGTAACAGCTAATTTATTTTGTGTGTTATTAACAGCTGATTTTGTTTGTAGGGCCTTGATATTAGTGGGATTGTTTTTGATTTACTGTAAGAGACTAAACTAGTTTAATAAATTAGTGTAAAGGGTTTAAACATAATTTACCTAATAAAATTATAACGTCAGCACAAAATGTATGTTTAAATAGCAGTTACATTATTGCTCTAGCCTTTTTGAAATGACTTGTTAGCTTTGTCCATGCGTAAAACTTGCGCGAAGAAGCGCCGCAACGCGAGGGTGGACAAGTGGCCAGCCCACAAAAACGTGTACTTATTTAGAAAATACACCAATTCTCAAAAGAAGCTAACGAATTCGTTAATGTGTTAGTATTTTTGAATTATGCATTAATTGGGGAAGTTTTTAAGATATTTGGGCATTAGCTTAAGGTAAAAATACATTTGCTGTCACCGTTTGAATGTAGTAGTAACTTTATGTTAAGTTAAAAAAATAAAGTTTAAACACTATTAATTTATGTTTTAACGTCCCGAAATGCCTTAAAACAGTATAATTATGCAAATATACTTAATAAAATTATATTGTAAAAGTTTTAAGGCCCTGCATGCATTATTTCTTGCATAAAAATGATTTTTTTCTGTTGCAATACACATATTTTTTTTAAATATTTAAAAAGCCAATAGCTCGGTAACTATTAACAATACGATAAATACATAAAGGACATTTGTTGTTGGAAATGATCCATATAACAAGTCTGTGAAGTTTGGACGTCGACTTTTGGGAGGGTGTATACATCTTTAATACATCATCCAACCAAAATAGACATAGTTTAGGCAAAGACAGGGGGTTATCTTGACCTACATGTTAACTCTGAAGTAAGGGATTTCTTTTGTAGTGGAAAATTGATGGCTTTACTTTTCTTACAACGAAACACATTCGTTGAAGAAAGTATCACTGCAAAGAAAACATAGCTCTTGTAAGTTGGTACTAATGTGTTATAGATTAACCCAGTTTAAATATTATTAATACTATTTTTTTAACAATACTCGTATCCTATTTTCTTAAATATAATGTACTTAAATTAATGTCAGTAAATGTTTCATTGGTTTGATTATTTCAAATTATGCGAAATACAAAGAAGAAATATATAAAATAAGTACTATAAAATACAAAGAGTGTGCTTGTTAAATCATAAAATATCATGTGATATTATAGTACATAATGATAGTAACGTAATATATAACAATAAAATATTAACATTATCCTAGTTAATAAATTACTGTACCTCAGTTAGGGAAGAACATTATTACGTAAATTAAGGTTTCATTACCTAAATATTGTTATAACAATTTTATTTGCACGTCTAAAAAATCGGAGTATAAAGCAAACAAATTTAATTTACACTTTAAAATAAATTGTGCTAGTGTAATAGTAAGTAAAAAAGGCTTGACAATTTATATTTTGTTATTTTTAACTACAACCCCTAGATATTGTATTGTTTACCAATAATTATTACCATAATTAGTTATATAATTTTGTTGAAATTAACTTCAATATTCCAATAATTAAAAAGTTATTTAATGAGGCCAATCGTTGTCAAATAAACCAGCAGACTGTTTTATTTAACAACTAAGGCCTCATTAAAAAAGTGAAATTATAGGAATATTGAAGTTAATTTCTACAAAATTATACAATTTCCGATAAGAAGAGGTTTAAATATAATAACTAGTTATGTTTGCTATTTCAAATTTTTTTTATTTATGTCTAAGTTATCCATTTTGGATGGTAGTCAAGGTTCGGATGTTGTGTAGGAAAGAGAACTGAATGTTGAGTTTGTCAGTTAGCTGAAAATCAGACCAATACTACGTGGTTCGGATTCCACGTTAAGCTGTAGGTCCCTTAATTGTCCTGGCTATTGAGCTTTTCATAAATAGCTCTTTCTGAGGAACAGTCGATCTTAGTTAGCAACAATGACTACACTCATCACACTCACACGCCCCTCTTTTTCGCCTATACAGTGTATATCTTTAAGATTGGAGTCTTACCAATGATTAATGAATTAATAATAAAGAATTAATTAAATGAACTCTAAATTAGACATTTCAAGTTATTTCATATCATAAGAGAAGTATAAGCATAACAAATACGTTTTAGTAAAAAGGATATTGTAACAATAAATTTTAAATTATTAAAAATTTAAAAGTAATTGAATGTTTCTTGTTAGCCTAATATTGTTGTTCTAAATAACATTTTTCTTCTAAATAGAAAGAGTTATTCTACGGAAATGATATAATAACCTGTGGTATTATGAAAATACAAAGCAATATGTTTACTCTTTTTGTATTATTTAATTTGGTAAATAAAATTTTACGAAAAATAGTAGGTTTGACAAAATAATTTATTACCACGTTCCGAGCAACAAAACATCACTTTTTAATGGACAAATAACTAGCTAGAGAAACTAACTAGGGAAATTCATTAAAGAGTTTATTAGTAATAAATGATTCATAATAAATATGCAATATTGTTTTACGAAGTAGGAACTGTTTTATTTCATAAATATTTAAATGATACTTTCATGCATTTAGTTTACCACTTAAAATTGTAAGACTCTTGGTTGAATATTCAAATTTTGCAAACAAACTAAAGCAATTATTCAGGAAATCGAGGAAGTTATTATTATTCTTTTAACGTCATCTTTTATTGTTACGCCTGAAAATTGCAAAGAGAATTTAGTAAAGTTTACATAAATTATAAAAATACAAATTCGTACCGTATATAAATTGCTTAGCATGATATTATCCTATTGAACAATGTACATATTTTTTAAGCAACGAATATATCAATATTGTTTTCCATATACCTAATCAAACTTACAACTGTTCAAACAAAAGATTATTTTATATTTCTTAGTTGCCTGATTGTCTGTCAGTGATCAATATCTCTAACTTTACAGCTCAACAGTCAGCAAGTTACATACCTCTTAGATAATAGCTCAGTATTTAATATAGTGGGAGTACCCAATATCCCTGACAGCTACTAAGCCAGTTTTAAAACGTAAAGTGACTTCCAGGAATCATACTGAACTGAGTTTGAGTTCAGATATGGCCTTAAGTTTTGAAAATAAATAGTCTGGCACAAGATTTATATAGAGTTGTCCCCAAATTCAACGATAATTTGTAAAGAAATCATAATAAATTATTATTAGTATATACAATTCATGCCTAACATCTTAAATACCATAGCAAACTAAATAAAAAAAATGTTTTTGATTCAGCGATAAAATAATAGCATTGACTCTTTTGAATCTTGATCAAACAATTTGATCCCAAGCTTATCTCTTCTCCTTTCATGTAGGTGTTGACGGTAAAGGAAATTCACTGGATTCACATGATTTTTGTATTTAATTTAAAGAAGTATAGTTAGAATAGACTAAAAACAAGACAGTATATTGATTTTAATGCACACCTCATATTTAAGCGTTTTTTGTGTATTAAATTTATGAAATATTTTACCTTGTGTATTTAATGCATGTTTATGACATTTTTCGATGAAAAAATAACACTAACAAAAGTGTACGTACGTTGAATGTTGGATTAAATATTTAGTTTTATTAATAGAACAACAATATACATCCATAAAATCAATACAAATACTATTATAAATAAGTATAATAAGTACAAATTAAGATATAATTAAAGTTAAAATAATCTAAAAGGTATATAAGTGTTTAAATAATATTCACATGTTCCATATGTTTATAAATTGTTTCTTGATGCCTTTCGAAGGAAAATCATTTTTAGTTGCTTGTTGATTTTAATGATGAAAACCTTTTTTTCCAAAAGGCCTCAAACACAGTTTATAAATTTTATTGGAATATGTCAGTATAGTTTCAAAAAAATTATACGTAATATATCCAATATGTAGTTCGCTTCACCATTATAGCTCTTATTAATTTATGAACTAATTAAATGTAAAGTTGCCAGGTTGCAATAACATCCACTGATGGCATCAGTCTGCAGATCACATCCCACCTGTCACTAATAGAAATGTGATTCGGTTTGTGTGACTTATCTACACTCTAACTTCTAAAAATGGATTGCTTGCACAAAATTAGGTTTTGTTAGCATTTAATTGGTTTTTTTTATTTATCCATGTATTAATAAATATACTGTGGTATTTAAATAAATCAACTAAGGAACGCCCCTGCATGCTTCGCGTGCCAACTCTATAACTAGCCTAAGTTGTGTAGTGTTTTTTTCTTTACATTACAATCTTACATTATTCAAAACTAAACTATTTTGCCAAGTTACACCATTCTAAGCTCACTAATAACATTGATAATGGTAAAAAATATTATTTTCTTACTAAGAATCAGGAGCTTATAAATATTATTTGTGCAAGGTTTGAAGGTCCGAGGGTTTAAAATTTTTAGCTCATAATGATTACAGAACAAAATATTGTTTCTTCATTTTAGGATACGTTATATTTTTATATATAATTTTTGTCATTTAAAGGCCTGTGAATCATGTAACGTCCTATTCAGATTTTTTTTTTTTTAAGCATGAAAGGATTTATTCTGTCCATAAATAAAATAAATAGTGTTGGTGTCTGATTCAATACTTTTCTGCAATTAAACATTAAACTTTCTATTATGTTAAGGATAGTTTTTATTGTAGAAATATTACACTCTAAATTTTGGTTTAAATCTCCCTAATAACTTATTTATTTTTATTTTCAGTTTGCATCTAGTGTGCACTGTTATTACAAAAGTAAAATGCGAAGAATAAAGGAACTATGATATATATTTTGATTTTGGAAGGTTTTGTTCTTATATTTTATTACACTGGTGTTGTATCAATTGTAATTTTCAAGTAATTTAAATCGTGACAAAATTATCATTTGAAGGCTTAAATATTTATAACAGTATATTTTACTGTAACTGTAAGGTAAATCCTTCGTCTCTGAACACAAACGTTACAAGGGCTGTAAATCATGGTGACGTGTTGCAAGTAGAGCAGTTGGGAGCAATCTTACTGGGGTTGTAAAATGTAATTAAACCACTATAACCACAATTACCAACTTTATTGGTACACCTGCCATATTCATATTGCATTCCTCACCTCCAAGTTTATATTCTACATTAAATTTCATTTGGGTTATTAACTTTAAAAATAATAATTTATCTTTGAAAAATATTTTTGAGTCTGTATTAGTATCAACAAATAAGGTGTTAAGAAAGAAACACAAAATTAAAACATAATTTTAAAGATAAATTTCAACGTAAAAAAATACACAAAACACTATTTTAAGATTAAAGAATCATAGAATCCGAATTATAGTTGAATTTCCTCCCTACTCTCGGTTATGTAAACGTAATATAATAGTAAAGAATGCAAGTAAATATGATTGTAAATAAAAAATAACATTATTACGAAATATACAATCGAGAACAAATTTATAATTGTTAAAATATCAATTATATATATTTTTAAGTGTTCAATAGTAAAGTGAAATTATTATCAATCTGGCAACATGGGAATAATGAACTGTAAACATTGATTTTATTGTCTTGTTTGAGTACATTTTTTAGTAGTTCATAAAGAAGGCTAGAGTTTGTGACGAATTTTAAAATTATATTTTAATTAAGCCATAAATTTGTTAATTTGTTATTATTCATATAGTAAAGCTGTATTTCCACTTGATAAAACCACAAACATGTTACATACTTATTACAAACTTTCTAACATCCTTAAATAGAATCAAAGATTCATAAGTAATTACCTAACTCAACATAAAAGAGAGACACATGGTTGTACAATTGGGCTTTATTTATTTTACACTGTTTTATTTATTAAAAAGCGTACATTTTATATTAAAACTGCTGTGAAAGATAATTCAAGTTATATGTAGTATTTATAATAAGGGGCGTTATCTTAGTTCAATTACATTTTACAACCCGAGTAAAATAACTTCTACACGTACATTGTCCTTGTAATTAATTATGACTCTCTACAATTTATAACCGCTGTTACATTGCGTTTCAGTAATAATTAAATCAACCAATTATACATGTTTAGTTCTTGATGTCAATGAATTAACTACACAACAAAATAATTTATTTAAACGATATAGCCTATGTCGGCTTATATTATAGAGTCATTTTCAAACATCTATAAACAAAATAAACACTTATGATAGTTATGAAAAATATTTGATAATTTTTTTTCTAAAATATTAAACATATTATTTAATCAATGAAATGTTTTGGACGTGTACTATCTAAATTTTGGAAAATTGTTTAGTAATGTGATAATTATGACTTTCCTTCAAAAGGTATAATTTGATCATAGACAGTTCTATTAGCCATAGTATTTGGTTGCAAAATTCAGCTCTCTACAGCCAAGAAATCAGCTTCTGTTATAGTTTTTTTCTTTCCAATAGCTTTCTTTATACGTTATATCGGCTCATTACTATTATACTTTATATTCTTCTACCAAAATCATGATCTGTAACTTTAGACTGTACAATTATTTATAAAAACTTTTTTATTTTCACGGATTCTTCTTTTTATTGGCCGAGATAATTGTCAAAAATAATTTAAATTACACTAAATGGAAATTTTGAAATCAAAATGTTTCTTTGTTGATTCTGATTGTATGGTATAACTTTTCTTAATAAATTCCCAATTTTCGATTTTGTAGCTAATGAAACTATTTTGTTGCACTTCTTTTGATTTTGTCTGACTTTTCATTAATATAAGATATAACAATTGTTATTATAGGTTTTGATTCTTCATAATCTATAATAAAATTATTCGATATAATTTTTTGTTGTTAATAGGTATTTTTTATACGTCGAGTGGTAATTAATTATTTTTAATTTACAAAATATATGTTCTATTTCCTCATCCAATTCTTCTTTCGTTGTTGAATTGTTTAATCCTCTGTCGACTAATAGTCTTTGTGCAATTACTTGTGTTTAATATTATGTGGGGTGTTTAAATAAAGATTTAAATTCTGTCCAGTATGTCTATTTTTTGTAGACTGATGTTTTTGATTATTTATCAGTGTTTCATCTAATACACACAGTAAAGGAAGTTTGTTTTATCTTCATATTTAAATGTTAGTTTTATTAATAGTGAAATACAAGTTAAATGTTGTAAAAGTGTCTTTTGTTCATTTGATGCAGATTTCCAAACACAAAATTACATATTAAGATATCTTAGATAAGAATCCCAAGTTGTTAAAGTTGGCCTTAAAAAATGTTCATATGTATACATATATTACTTATAAGTAGACTATGACCTCCTCCTATTGGTACACCTAAATATCGAGGAAAATATTTATTACCTTACTGGAAGTAACTATTACTAACACATAACTCTAAGAGCTCCATTACAGAAGATGTTGTTAGTGAAGTACTGTTTGAACAATTTTCATTATTATCCAATTTCGTTCGTATAGTATTCAAAATAAAATTGATCTTACTGGAATATTTTTTTAAACATTACCAACATTATATTTTTCTTAGTGTAGTTTTCTTCATTAATATTCCTTACAAAATCATAAGGCCTGTTTATACATTACTTTTTAGAACTACTCGAAAAAAAATTATTAATTATTATAGAAATTTTAATAGTTTGGGGAATTAAAAAGAACTAACTATTGCTCTAAGAGGAACTTCTTTTTTGTTTAATTTTGGACTAACATAAGTATGAGGGGGTTTGCAAATTTAGGAAACGAGTTTTTCATTGTATTATTTGATAAAATACTGTTTCATAAAACATATTTTGCTTTATTCGTTATATTTGTTTTACGATCTTTAGGTATAATAGTGTAGTGTCATTTATTTAATAGATTTTAAATTCTTTCTTCATATTTGATTTTATTGTTACCTAAGTTATTATACCTTTATACTCTAGTCATATTATAATTTTATCATCAATTTTAAAACAGTGTAAAGCAGTAATATATGTATTTGGGTTTTGTTTCGTTCCTAAAAATTGTGATCAATAATTTGTTTATAACCGGAACTAGTTATTATTATATATTTTAATTTTACTTATATCAGTTAAATTTGAGATTTTAAACTATTGAATTTTATTCAAAATGATTTTCTTTTGTTGTAGCCACTTTTTCTCTAATTACCAAAGTGTTTTTTTTTAATTTTTTATTTATTTTTTTTATTTTTGCACTTGAGTTTTTAATGTTGTTTGTTATCCTTGAGAACATTGGAACTATGTTCAATTTTTATATATCTGTAAAGTTCAAATGTTTTTATGATTTGCTAATTTTTTGTAAAAAAGTTATTATAAATGTTTCCTCTAAGTCAAAAAATATTGTTTGAGTCATTATATAGACTAATATATTGGATAATTGAAGACAATTAAACTATATCAACTTTTATTTTTTAAATTATGGCAAAACATAATATAATTTCTAATATATGTAATATAATTTAGCCTCCAACACGTAAAAAACAAACAATCATAATATATATACGACACAAACCTCTATATTTATTATTATTAGTGGCCATTAAACTGTTTCTTTAAACGAAGTAAGCTCTTTCTTTTGTTCAGGAGAGGTATGAAAAAGTGATTGAAGTCTGTGGGAAAGTAAAGTTTGTTCCACCTCCCTTTCAGGAACTTTGTGGATTGGGTTCTTTTATCCCCTGAGTTTTTCTCAAACAATGTTTAAAATAATCTTACCAAGTTTAACAGCTGACTAAGTCCACTTCAATTTAGCTTCTGAAATGTTTATTCCAGTCTAATTGTTTATAGAGAAGTTTGTATATCTGCATAAAAAAAAGTAAAGGGTTTCCCAAGGATCTATGACATATTTACTTACTTTTAAAGCTTACCATCCCAAAATTGCAGGGTTCCTTTTGCTAACTATTTTATCTGTATGTTTTATTCTAAGATATGTTGAACGCGTCGTTTAGGTAAACCTACCTTAAAACATTAATATTGATTTGGAAATTAGGTCTAACCATAATTAGGTTGTTATGTTAGACTTATTACTTTCAATACAATTAAATATACGTATAACTTTCTCAAACCTATTACCTATTCAGTTTACACTAAAGATTTTCCAATTCCCTACTTTGAATAATTATGGGAATTCTATCTCAATGGTGTACTAACATTTAATCTTTTGAGGTCAAACTGTTTGCTGTAAAATATGAATTATTTTAAAAATTCGACAGAAAAGATGAATATTGGTTTCATAAAAATAAACTAATTTAATGCTAAAAACGCTTGTAAGAAGAACACCACGTAATAAGACCCTAGGCTTAGTATGGTTCAATTTCAACATGTATATAATATTTAATACTCTCTAAATTAACATTTGGTCAGGTATATTACATATTAAAAGCACTACACTTGGTTATAATATTTGAAATAGTGTACAAATAGATATATCAGATTATTTGATTGGTTTTCAAATAAAATTGGTATTAACACGGGCTCAAACAGTCAAACCACAAATATTTTATTCAATTTATATTACTCTATTCCAATGGAACCAACACATACAGTGGTATTGACGCAACTGCCCCTCCTTACACGTAATGTGGTATTGACCCACCCAACCCCCTACACTCGTCCTTTGATATTGACTTTCAATATTTGTAGAACTTAATAACCAATAATAACATTGGTTGGTTGGATGAGGTAGATGCACTTACACTAGGGTGATAATCAATATCACTGATGTGTCAGGTTTTTGCAGTTGGGTCAATGCCACTGTAGGTGTAAGGGTGGGTGATTGGGTAAATACCACAGTACATATATGGGTAGGCTGGTAGGTCAATACCCCTGCATGTGTAAAAGTGGGCGGGTCGGTAAATACTGTAAGGGTGGTGGTCGAACTCTATGTGAAGGAGTGGGTGTGTGGGTAATTTCTTTTGTGAATTCAATATGTTCTTTACAAGTTGTTTTAACATAATTGTAAAATTAATAACGTATTCATAAACTAAGAGAATACGCTTTGTTCATAAGTGTGTGTAGAGACTGTAAAATATCCCTAATAGCTCAAGCAGAATCTGAAACACGTCCTAACACTTAAGTTGTAGAGTATGGTGTACACTACTAACTATTAAGTTTAAATGCACTATTTTGGATGTCAATTGCAGAAGACATTTGTGGTGTCTTAAATACCAAAAATATAATATAAAGTTATTGAACGATACCACTGTCCAACTTTTTAAGTTGATCCAAAAAATACGAAAAGGATGGAACATACAATCATGCTTTAAACAAATGAAGAAAAACCCTACACTTTAATAATTTGCTATATTTTTGTATTTTAAATTAATGTTTATACTTTTTATAAATTGTATACAATTCTAAACAACAATTGATGTCAATCAAGTATTATTATTACTATGGATAAGAGCAATTTTATTTTCGGTACGCACGTTATAAAAAATAAATAATTAAACACAAAAAAACAGTATAAATAAATACAGACTGAAATATGCTGCATTGAGGGATTTTGTGTCATTGATTTTTATGATTTTTGAGTGCTAATACTGAGTACAATCCCCATCACGGTAATGAACGAAACTTTTAAAGAAACCCATTAAAACTAAGAAGCCGTAAACATTATCTTTCACTATTGATAAAACTGTATTTCATCTTAACATTAGGTTAAGTGTTAGCAAACCCCATAGTTTATGATTAGTAAAATACGTTTAATAGAAATACTTAATTTACATATATTAAACCTAAGCATTTCTTTTTTTTTAATATAATGGGTTTGCTGACTTACATACACCCTATGTATGCGTGATAAAAAAGACCTAACTATAAGAGCTTGGTTAGATAACAGAAAGCTTAATCAATATCTTATTGCGGACAGACAGAGTACCGAATTAACTGTAGAAATATTTCAAAAATGTATTGGTGCAAAATATTTTACAGCTTACACACAGATACATTAGACACACAATACTACAATTATACTACAATCAATTATATAAATTGCACTTTAAGATAGGGTGCAAATAATAATACCTGTATCATATACCTGTTTGATCATATTGAATAGGTATATGGTATCGATAAATAAGGCATTGATACCATGTACCTTATATATTGGTATCAATGCAATAAGGTATATGGAATACTAGTCATATATCATTTATATAATTTACACGTATAATAAACATTTGTCTTTACATAATATATTATTTAAACATTAACACTAAAGTCATATGTATATTAAAACATATTTTTAATCAGTTTGGATAAATTTAATTGTTTACAATAATATTGTTAAACAAGTTAATAGCTGTCGGGTAAGATAGCTAATTTGAGTTTCAGCAATCGTCTCAAACGGACCCTCCACAAGATCCTCTCTAAACGAAGGGATCTCGCCAATCCTGCAATTAGCTTCTCAGGGGTCGTCAACGTGACTGAGTTCTTAATGCTCAAAAGACAGATACTTGTACTGATAGTTTTTTAAAATATATTTAGTCACTTGTTATCATATTATTAATATTATAATGTATATTGTTCATATTGTATATTTTGAATTGAAAAATTTAATTAAAATGTCAATGCCAAAACTAATAAGCACATATTAACAAAACAAACGTTTCGGAATGATTCATTTTCTTGTAATTGAAACTATAAAAGTATTCTAAAACTAACAGCTTCTTACATATCTCCAAAAGGAATTTAAACCAGCTTTTAATTAAATTTTTGTAGAGAGCGTTACATAGTGAGTTATATCGTAGAAAATACGTTTTCTTCCAAACACATCTGGTACTCTGCATTATAGTAACCAAACTTCTACTATGTATAAATTTGTAACAGTCCGTACAAAACAACAGAATTACAGTGTACACAATATAACTACTGAATAAATATTAAAATGTACTTAGGAAAACCAGTTTTTTTGTATAAATAATTATTCTTACTGGTTTTTTTAACGTAAGACTTTTTTTGTGTTTTCATGAATGCTGCATACTACATTTCAATTGCATAGGTCACGGACAAATAAATGCATTCATAATATGCAGTAAGTACATATCATTATTAGCAATAAGAGCAAATGTCTTAAGTATAAATGTAGCATTGTTCAGTTCACCGATTACACTGTCTATGACGTTTATAAGCTTCCAATTTCATAACCTGAACAACATCTGGTAGAGTAAATTTCTTATCTAATTCCTAAATCTTTGTCAATGGACAATCTTCACAAACTAACTGTTGATTTTGGATTTTCATTCAAAGTTGCTGCAATTTCAGGATTTCTACTAAATAGATTCAAATCGTTTTAAACGACTTAATTTTTTACTTTAAAACATATATAGCTACAAAATATGTTATGTACTTATTAACTCAAATTTAAACCTATGTCTGAAACAAATAGATCCCAGATGTGCTGACGATTGGCAGCCCCAGGATGTTGTCTAGGGATTAGAACTGAGTAAAACGTCAGAAATTATATTATGGGGTGTCTAATTTTAATTTTCCTCGCACTCAATACAACGAGACCAAAATAGGTTTGTCGTAAACCCTAATGAAGAACTATTGTGTCGGGTTTTCTGTTTTAAGTTGAAGTCAAGCCCCGAGTGCTGTCCTGTGGATAATATCTGAGTAATAAAATTGTATAATCTTTCAAGATTAGTTTAATATAACTAGGTTTTAACCTCATGTTAACAAAAGTACCTATACAAATCTATAAGTAATGATGAGGTGTTATTTTTATGAAATATATGATTAGAGTAATACAGATAACACTATTAGGGTCCGGTCAGAGGTCCCTGCGTCTGTTAATGGTTGAGAGACCAACCGTGTAATAACGGTAAATATTGTGTTGCGTATACGTAGAGTAGGCAGCAGTAAGCAACAGTACGCAACAGTACACAACGGTAAGCAACAGTAGGCAACAGTACACAACAGTGAGCAACAGTACGCAACTGTACGCAACAGTACGCAAAAGTAAGTAACAGAAGGCAACAGTAAACAACAGTACGCAACAGTACGCAAAAGTAAGTAACAATAGGCAACAGTGAGCAACAGTGCGCAACAGTAAACAACAGTACGCAACAGTACGCAAAAGTAAGTAACAATAGGCAACAGTGAGCAACAGTGCGCAACAGTAAACAACAGTACGCAAAAGTTAGTAACAGTAGGCAACAGTAAACAACAGTACGCAACAGTACGCAAAAGTAAGTAACATTAGGCAACAGTGAGCAACAGTGCGCAACAGTAAACAACAGTACGCAACAGTACGCAAAAGTAAGTAACAATAGGCAACAGTGAGCAACAGTACGCAAAAGTAAGTAACAATAGGCAACAGTGAGCAACAGTGCGCAACATTAAACAACATTACGCAACAGTACGCAAAAGTAAGTAACAATAGGCAACAGTGAGCAACAGTGCGCAACAGTAAACAACAGTACGCAACAGTACGCAAAAGTAAGTAACAATTGGCAACAGTGAGCAACAGTGCGCAACAGTAAACAACAGTACGCAAAAGTTAGTAACAGTAGGCAACAGTAAACAACAGTACGCAACAGTAAGTAACAATAGGCAACAGTGAGCAACAGTAAACAACAGTACGCAAAAGTAAGTAACAGTAGGCAACAGTGTGCAACAGTGAGCAACAGTACGCATTTATTTAATAATTTTCATCTGTAAACAATCAAGGTTGCTTTTTTCAATTAATTGACAGAATTATTCATAATATATTAAGTTGTTGTATTTAATATTTTCGATTAATAATTTGTTTTGGATGTATGGTGTGTTTTCTCTAGTCTGTAAAACATTTATCTGATTAGCTTTATACCGTATATTTAATTGTTGAAAACTTTTTTTTTAACTATCCCAGTTTTATACAAATAATTTCCTATTAACTACTTTATAAATGCTTTTAAAACAGTCTTACAGTCTTTTAAATTCTTACAAAAACAACGGGTGTTGATTCAATATTATATTTTTGTATGAGATTCTATTTTCAAATAATTATAATATATTGCTTGGAAAAACACATTTCGAATACTAAATATTTAAAGGCTTCAATTTACTAGAATATACTGTAATTGGGGTTTGATTTTGTATTTATTTGTATTAATTGTCTACCCGTACTTCAATACGTAGACTTAATGTTATAAACTGTATTGTTACAATTTTCCAAAAATTTTATGTTATATTACTAAAAATATAACTAATGGAAAACAAATTAGACTATTAAAATGGTTTTCCATTAGTTCGTTTCATTTGACAGTTTATTATTAAAAGATACACGTGTACATTTTATTAAATTGTACTACCCGTAAAACTTTAAACCAGAGTGAGACAAACCGCTGCAGTCGTATAGTCTTCAAATAATCAAATAATTCTCAAAACCTTCCTTGGATAAAAAAATACATAGTTTCCCAAAGTTTAATGAATATCTGAATATATGCATTCTTATTATTGACTAAATATATTAATATATAAAAAATGTATCATCTTACATTATGATGTGCTTAGTTTCGTCATTATGGTTTTTAAACTATACGATTCCAGATATAGTTCAGTACAATTTTGATTGAGAAATATGTAATGATTTGAATTTCTGACAGACGTACATGATTAGAATGGTTACAATTATATGTATTTGACTATATTCATCTCATCTTTATATTACGCTCATTGGCCTTATACATGTAATTCACGATACTAAATAACATACGGCCAAATTCAAGAACACTTATTTGCTTTCAAGAATGTCTTAAAGAGCAGAATTGATGTAATTTCAGACTTAATAACTGTCCATTACTTCCCCATGTTTTAACATAAAAATATATATAACATTGTAGAAGCCAGTAACACCAGCACACCGTCATTTGATCATCTTGTTTAAATCTATAAATATTGTTCGACTTACTAAGATAATTTATTCAGGTATATTAGTGTCATTTTTAATCAGTTTTTACATTATAGCTCACTATTGTAAACCATAAATTAACAAATCGGTTTTTACATTTCTTTATTCTAATTCGTCTATGTATTTATTTTGTTATTGTCTTGTGATATCAAACAAAAAAGTATTAATTTAATTAAAAATATGTTTCAAATTATCAAAAATTTAGTGAAGTACAAAACGTAATACAACGCGTAAATGATTAATATAATATTTCAATAAACTAACACATATCTGTCGACAGTGAGATGTGTCAGTGCTACCAACCGAAGCAAAGACTTCCTTGATGCCGCCAGTAAAGAATGGCCAGATAAACTTGGTTTACATTGCGTAGCCCTCCTAAGACATACTCCAAGCCGCTTACAAGGGCCTGACATGTATCCGATTTGTAGAGATAAATCTTGCCACATCTCTAAGGTAAGACTGCTTTTATTTAAAAAAGTAGTTTGAGGTTAAGATTTCATTTCTACTCCTTTATTTAATATGTATTCAGTTTGAAAATAATGTACCGTTATGGTAAAACAACTGTTACAATAAGAAATGTTATTTTTATTGCAATATATAAAGGTTGTTTCGTGAGAGGTTGGCACAACTTCAGGATATGATAGTAGATATAAAAATAAGCAAAAAGTTCCTGGAAACATGTGGCCTATCTCGCCCAGATAAACTTGGTTTACATTGCGTAGCCCTCCTAAGACATACTCCAAGCCGCTTACAAGGGCCTGACATGTATCCGATTTGTAGAGATAAATCTAGCCACATCTCTAAGGGAAGACTGCTTTTATTTTAAAAAGTAGTTTGAGGTTAAGATTTTATTTCTACTCCTTTATTTAATATGTCTTCAGTTTGAAAATAATGCACCGTTATGGTAAAACAACTGTTACAATAAGAAATGTTATTTTTATTGCAATATATAAAGGTTGTTTCGTGAGAGGTTGGCACAACTTCAGGATATGATAGTAGATATAAAAATAAGCAAAAAGTTCCTGGAAACATGTGGCCTATCTCGCCTTGTTAAGTGTCTGTATTTGTTTTTTATTAAAAAACTTATATCTCAAACATTGTTTGAGATAACAATTTGTATACCTGCTAACCTAGTTAGAGTTAGTTAAAAATGAAAAAAAAGGAACGAAATTATCTTTATCAATTTAAAAACGGCAACCATAAGAAATATTAAAATTTAAATAACTCTAAAACCAATATATTTGTATTGAAAATGTATTGTGATACTTCACAGTATAAGTTAAAACCAGTAGGAAATCTGAAGATCTGACATGTCGATTTTTAATTTGATTTAAAACTTACACATACATTGGTTTATAACCTACATATTTTTATTAAGAGCTAGCCGTAATGTTATAATATATCATCACTGACCAGTTTGGAATAATAATGCTACAGTCAATTTTTTTAATTTAATGATATTTTTGAAGTAATTTTGTATTGTATTGTAAAATAAATTAACCCTTAACTGCCCTGGCGGGGTCAATTCTGACCCCAAACAATTTTAATTCGTAATTTTACCACCAAGAACATTAGTTGAAGCGATGTACTTCTAGGTATTCCCAGTTGCCTATAGGCAGTAGCCGTGCGTGTATCGATTGTTCCTTGTGCGTGTGTCTATTACTCTGTAGAGTCGTCTGGGGCCATATGTAACCCCGCCAGGGTACTTGTGTTGTTTAAAATTTGTAACTTGCTTTTATTATTTGTGGTTTGTTTTTAGTTCAACAGTGTATATATTTTATAACATATAAATATGTCTTGTAGACAAGTTGACCTAGGTTCTGACAACATCAGGGATGCTTTGAATGAGCCTTTAAGTGACGATGACGTAGTTTCTAACAATTCTGATAGTTTAGAAGAGAGTGTCAATAATACCCATTCTGAATTATTTGGGGATGATACTGATGATGACCCCGACTATCTACCATCTCCTGAACAATCACTTGATGATACAGACCTTAGGCAAGAACCTGTCACAGAAGACTCGGAAACTAGAGTTGCTCCAAGGTGCATACTAGGGCGTAGAAATAAACAAATGGTAAAAAAATATACCAGCTTTCAAATGGAGCGTTGAACCACCTCTAATATCAAGAACATGAGCTCATAATATTGTTACCAAATTTCCTGGTATCGTAGGCCCAGCACGTGTACAGAAACCAGACAATTCACTGGATTCATGGCGTTTGCTTATTGATGACATCATGGTGAATGAAATACTAGAATGGACAAATGAAAAAATTACAGAATTGGCATCAAAGTATGGCGAAACAACTTTAGGTTTTCATCACGTAGACCATCTAGACAAAGCCGGATTAGAAGCATTTTTTGAGTTGCTTTACCAAGCCGACGTATTCAAATCAAATCACGAAGATGTTTCATCTCTGTTCGCCAACGATGGCACAGGTTTATATTTATTTATATATTTAGAAGTACAATGAGTAAAAATAGATTTTTGTTTCTACTAACTGCTTTGAGGTTCGACTGCTTATCAACAAGAGATGAAAGAAAAGTTAATGACAAACTAGCAGAAATATTAGAAATTTTTAACCGTTTCATTGAAAATTCACAAAAGAACTATTCCTGTGGTCAATACACCATTATCGACGAAATGTTAGTTGCCTTTAGAGGAAAATTTAAATACAGAGTGTACATGAGAAGTAAGCCGGCAAAATATGGCGTAAAAATATTCATTTTGACAGATGCAAGAACTTCTTACTTTATGAATGGATCTATATACTGTGCAACTCAATATAAAAATCCCAAAAAATTGCTGAAGCCTACATTAGAAGTCATTAATCTTGTCCAGCCAATTTTAAATACCCACAGAAATGTCACAGCAGACAACTACGTCTCATTGGTCGAACTTGTTGATGAAATGAACAAGAGCGGTCTAAGTTATGTTGGAACATTAAGGAAAAATAAATTAGAAATTCCGGATAGTTTTTTACCAAAAAAGAACAGAGAAGTTTATGCATCCGAATTTGCATTTACTGTTAACAAAACATTTGTATCATATGTCCCACAGCCCAACCAAGCCATTGTACTTATATCTTCCATGCACCACGAGAAATCAGTTCTTGAAGATCGAAAAGACAAGAAACCAGAGATCATTGACTTCTACAACACCTCTAAAGTTGGTGTTGATGTACTCGACCAAAAATGCGCCCATTTTTCAGTTGGGAGTCGTACACGGCGTTGGCCCATGGGAGTATGGTGTGCTGTCATGGATATAGCTGGAGGAAATGCCAACATAATCTATAAATCTGTGAACCCCAACTTGAAAACTGATCGCTGTGGTTTTCTGGTGTCTCTTGGAAGAAGCCTTAAAGAAAACCAGCTCAAAGTAAGAACCCAAATGGCCAGTATCTCTAAAGAGCTGAAGATGACAATCAGGAGGATTTGCGGCCTGGAGGAGGAGCCACCTGCTGCCAACCGAGAAGCACCACGTCCTAAGAGACAACGATGCCATCTTTGCACAATGAAGACAAGAAGCATTCCACTTCCTGTTATCGATGCTTCAAGGGTGTCTGCCAGCAGCATAGCAAGCAGGACGTTGTCTGTGATAGCTGCAATTTGTAAAAAAGGTATTTATAAAAAAAATTTATATTTTGAAAACTAAATATTCATATCCATTGTTTAGATTGTTAGTTTCAACAAATATAATAGTATAGGCAATTTTTTTTTTTTACAGGTGGCCAAATACTGTCCTGACAATGAAGAAAATTGAATATTAAATCATAATACTTGTAAATGTATTTTTTTAAAATCTTTTTCCAGACCATTGTTTAAAAAGTCAAAATTTTCAATGTAAATTTAAATTGTTTTTAAAATATGTTAATACAGTCTTAAAAATTTTAAAATATATAAACATGTTTATAATAGATGTAAGAAACCCGAAATAAATTGTTAATTTGAAAAATATAATGTTTTTTTTATTTTGAAAAATTATAATGGGGTCAAAATTGACCCCGCCAGGGTGTGAGAGGTACACATTTTCACCAGGGCAGTTAAGGGTTAGTAAATAAGTATAATAATAAAGCCTACAAAAGAATCTTAACATGATTTACAATTTAAAAAGAAATTAAATTCCAGAATCTTTATGTAGACTGAAATGAATAAAACATTACTTAAAGAATTATTATACAGTAAAATAATGTTAACCAAAGGACCAACATTTGATTAAAAAAACTTAAACTCAAGACTAGAAGAAAATGTACGATGAAAGAAAGAAGGGCAAATCTAAAGAAATTAATGAATTTTTAGAAAACAATGATACAAAAATATGGAATGCACAATAAAAAAGATTGTTTAAGGGGATATAGCCAGAAAATCACAGCAATATTAAAAGTCCTTAACATTTAAAATAATTGCAAAACATAATGTTGTAATGGAATTTAAAAAAATGTTTAACAATTTAAAATTAATAAATCAATGAAATAAGAAACACTAAATAAATTGATCAAACGATTATTAAAGTTACGAAATCTTTGGTTATTGTATATTACGTAAAGTACTATAAGAAGTTAAATAGTTCAAGTCGTGATGGCTAAATATATGAGGCTGTACACATTTGTTTAATGACTGTGCCACAGAATCGGAAACACAGAAGACCTGTCGCAGTGGATTTTTCCTAGATTCAGAATCTCTATTACTTGGTTATTATGTACTGTCTGATCACATATCAGTTTTTCCATTATGAAAATTTGTTTATCCAAATAATTGGCACAAATTTGTACCATAGAGGTGATATTATTACATCATAGTGTCGATGGAAATCAATTTATTTGCTTTAAAGAATCATATCATATCATGTTAAATGTTTCCATTGGTTATACCTTTTTCCATTCATACTAATATTGGCTTATGATTTTGAAGGAGACTACTGTCAGAAAAAAATCCTGATCCCGTAGGTCGCCTGTGCCTGTTACGGCAGTTACCGGTCCGGCAGTTATGGTTGTGGTGGGAATCATTCGCCTCAATGTCCTCGCCGTTGAGAGGCAGACCTCTTTGTCGGGCACTCGATCGAGGCAGAAAATAAGCTGTGGTATAGGCCCGGTTCGATACTGCAAGTTTGGCAGAGCAGGTGTGGTGAGATGGGCGGTAGGCCGATCCTCATGCCAGCTAATTATGGCACACAGATTTAAAAAAGCAATAGAAAATTTACTCGCCATAACTTTACCAATAAATATATTATAAACATTCCTCTAAGGAGTGGATGGAAGGAGTGGATGTCAATTATAAATACATTTATGTGTTCCATGTCAGTTAAAAATACTTTGTGAGATTCTTTCTTTTTGATAGTGATAAGGTGACATCCATTCATTCTTCACGTTCCAACCCTGAAAAGCTAACTCACAAAGCTCGTGGGGGAGGCTTTGCATTTTAGCCCCTTTGTGAATGTTAGTCTGTAGCCTCATGGAGGCCCATAAGGCACGGTTATTTTAAATTCAAACCATAATACGGAGAGTAACAAATTAACTATTTTATAAATATTGTTGCTATTTCTCTTTATCAATTGTTTTTTATGCAAAATGAAAAACTTTAGTTAAAACAGGGCTAATGGCGTGCATGAAACATAATACTTTTGTAAATATCCAGTGAATCCATTTATCATAACTTACTAAACATGTTCCTCCTCGGTTTGTTTTTATTTACGTTTTGTGTAAAATTACCATAGATAATAATAAAATTCCGCTAATATAAACTTTAAAATGAAGCACCATATTCGGTGCTTGATAATATATTGTTTAGTATTGTATTATTTTAATAAAAAGGTGTGTTATTAAACATGCAAGTCTTCTAAGCGAAACATATTAAATATGTAAATATGTGAAAAGTATAAAGCAAGTTATTATATGTAAAATTAAAAAAATATACGTAACATTGTGTTGAAAAAATAATATATATAATATTATCTGTTATAAAATAATTCTATAAAGCAAGTTTAATTGGATTTGGATAAATGGAGTGAATATTAAACAACAGTAACTTGTAATTGAATTTATTTGTGTAATTATGCCACCAAACGTTGTTTGATGTACCAATGGCGTGTTTTTATTACCATCATTTGAATAGCCTTTTATTGTTTTAAAGCAATGAAATAAATATTTACCACAATTACCTACATGTAAAATAATATTTTAAACCAGCTTTTACTATTAGATAGTGTTTTACTACAAGCAATTTATGCTTTACTTTTAATTTCAGTTCCTTTTTACTATAATATATTTAAATTAAAACTTCTTATATTTTTTCATATATAATTTTAAGGGACCTCATATCTATAACTATAGTATAAAAGACTCAAATTGCAACAGTTTGCTGTGACGTAACAATACAACAAAACTAAACTTTTTGTTTGTATTTAATCTGTCAGCATATCCAAGGTGTCAATCATTTCAAATGACTCTGAAGTATGAGTCGTTTTGCGTTCGTTGTAAAGCTCCTCAATAAAAAAAAGCTTACGTGAGTATTTTGTTTCAATAAATTCCATATTATTTGGTTATCTAATTAACACTTTTTAAAAATGCTTTAGTATAACACATATTAATTTAAAATAAAACTAAAGCTACATTTTGCTAAATTCATTCTTTGGTGACTAAAAAGATAATTGAAATTGAACTAAACTAAGCTAATACCGTTTGGACAAAGGAGTATACATTTTTTAACAATATTTTATACATTGTTTTACATAATGTTTGCATAGATTATAGCTCTATTTAAGTTGACCAGATCTAATGGATATATATAAAAAATGTATGTAACCATACATTACGCAGGTACCATACTTTTAAAATGTATATACTCATATTAAAATACCAAACATTTGTAACAAGTAAAATATTGTATTATATATATTTGTAGTTATAGAATAACAAGTAAATATTACACTATACATTATTATTGCAATATATGTAAACATTTACAAATACTGTACTTTATATTATTTCTACATAATGTTACATATACTGTATAACTTACAACGTGATTTAAGATGCGTATTAATATAATAACTAAAAATATTATCGAACACGGGCAGTAATGAATTTATATAATTATTAAGTGACCTTAATTTTGCTGAATATAATAATTAGCATATTATTAGATTCAATAAACAAATTCAGGAAATAAGACTTTGTTAAGTGGTTCCGAATGTTTTAAAGGGATTGTGGTGCAGACGGTGGAACGGTTTTGTGTTGGTGATAAATAGATATGGGTTACACTGACAAAGACAAAGTAAGACCTAACGCCATCATCACATTCACCAAGCGGAAACCTTCTCTAAATGTATTATGTTGTATCATACGGTATTATTGCACAGTTTAATATATTAAAATACAAATATAATTTAGTATAAATATATGTACGATTTAAAATGTAAGTGTTATTCTGTTAGGGAACATCCATTATCATAAGTGAATTACCACGATTCGTTATTTCTGAACATTTAAGTGAGTTAATGAAGTAATTATTCAAAGTGAATGTACTGTGTCTACCTTAGAAAAACTTGTTTGTGAATATCCGAGTCTTAAACATTTAAACATAGTATATATTGACAGGATTAGGGATACATGTGTTATTTAGTAGTGTAGAAGTCGTAATAGTTTTATCACGGTAAACAAGATTACTAATGAAGATATTATTGATATAATATATTGGAAATATAAACTGACTATGACTATCTTTTATCATTCGTCAAATAATTCTAGTATCAAAGGCAATGTTAATGAAATAATACAACATTATTTTACGTAAATAATCTTGGTTTAAATGTGCTGACCAACATAAGAGAGAGCTTTGTAAAGTAGCTGACAATCGATTCTTCTTAAACAGCTAAGCTGTGATTTATTTATTTATTTACAAGTTTCTGAAGTTTGAACTAATTTTCCTGTTTTGAAATAGCATGTGAAGTATGGCAGTATTTTACGAATGATTACTATGTTGGAAAGATTAAATTATTCTTTTTCTCATTCGTAATTTACCTTTTTTATTCTGGCCTACTGAAGTAATTCTATTCAATTCCAGAATCACAATTATAACCCTCAGCTATGATAGGGTTATGATTTGACTCATCTCCCAATAATAATAAAACTATTGTTATTATTACATAAAATTTATGAATTAATTATGGTTGTTTCTTGGTTGTTTGTGATGAAAAATAATACCTAAAACCATTATTGGAAGTACATGTTTTATAAATTTCATTATTTACACAATTTCCATTTATTAGGAGCTTGAACTTAAAATATCTAAATTTCAAAAAATTAATATTCCATACAAGTATGAGAAAAAATACACTTAAGTCTTAGTTCTATTGCAAATCACTATTCTTACGAGATTTACATTGGTTGTTGCTTTTTTTTATTCTAATGCTCACAGCAAAACACGACGTAGTAGTTTTTTGTAATTAGTAGTTCTGTAATTTGCATGCTGGCGAAAACTATGTGGTCATATATTTTAATTCCAACCAGAATAATAATCTTACATGAATATTCAATACGGAACACGCTCAAGAAACCGCTCAGTTCACTTCATTTGGACAGACTTTCTGCCTCAATCAATTTCATAAACTGCATTTTGGATAGTACGTTTTGTCATTGGAAGTAAATCATAACTACTTAATCTGTTTAAGTAAATTAAATCAGAAATTCACATGAGGTATAAGGTAAAAGAAAATATTATTAAGTAGAAAAAATTATAAAACTGTTGATTAGACGAAATAAAGTTTCAAAGTATAAAAAGTGGATTATATACGAAGAATTTGATAATTGTATGTTCAATTATCTGTAACTCTGTTTTTTATTAAAATAATGAAAAAGTGTGAACAATTATTTTTCATCAGGTTAATTAGTAATTATTTATTTTAGTATATAAAAATAATAGTTTTCTATTGATTTATATAATAAAAATCATTATGTCCTCAATCTTCCATGTGAGTACTATAGCCTACTTAATAGATGGCAAATATCTGCATTGAAATTCTGCACAAAGGTTTGACATATAAATCTCTCTCTAAATAATAATCAGAAAACTGTATAATTTGTAGAAATGAACTTCAATATTCCAATAATTTTAATTTTACTTAACGAGGCCTTTTGTTGTTAAAGACAACATCATCATAATGTGAAACAATACTGGTCGAAATATAGTAGTGTGTATTGAATAAAAAAATAGTAATGATTATTTATTTACATACTTTAATTATTAAACGAATAATTGCTGCAGTTTCTGTAAGATTACATGGAACATTATTTAGCATGAAGTCTAATAAACTACTTACTGTACATTATTTTGCAAAGAAAAGGCAAGGCAAAACATTAACAGAGACAATAGGCTCTGGGAAGTTTAAGATGGATATAAATAACTGTTATATCTTAGTTCTGTTCTATATTGGTACATACAGAAAAGTGTGTAAATATTTAATTATGTAGTTAGATTTGTTGATATACATTAGCATTATAAGCTGTTTAAATAATGAATTGTTTATACGTAAACCATGTATAACAATGTACCATTATAACAATGGTGAAATTATAATTTTGTACGTAACCCATTCATAATGTCTTGATGGGTTTTCTCAGGCATACATTTGTTATTATAAAATGTATATTTAGTTATATCTGTTTTTATATTCAAGGCAGAGTAGCCCTGAATATTTGAAAATCTGAATATTTCGTGTGAAATATGTATATCTCTACTCAAAATTGTATAAAACTTGGCATACCAAAGTTACAAACTCTATCAAGTAATTAATTACTTATAAAATATGTTTTAAATAATTAGAGATAAGATATACTATTGCAATTCTTCTTAATGTTATAATGAACAAAATCATTTATATTTAAAATCTAGCTTATTCTACAGAATAGATTTTTAAACTTTTCATAAACACTAGGAGTAACAAATATATACTATCTGGATGAATACACACCGAACGAAATGGACCTATAATATAAAATATTGGGTAACAAAAATATAATATTCCTTTGTACGAAAACCCTACAAGTTTATGCAATATTTGTATACTAAAAATGTATGACCATATTTATTATTTCAAAAATAATTATTTAACTAACATTACAATAAATTTAAATCATGTAATTACTCAACTGTTATAGCACAAATATTAATAGTAGCTACAAACTAATATGCAACTTTAAAGGGTCCCTGTAGAATGAATAATGACTGAAGCTAACTTAGCGCTGACGCAAAATATGAACGAATGTTATTTGTTGATTCATTACGGGGTAATTTGTAGTGTGAAATACTCAAATACAAACTATGAGTCACCATATAAATGTATTTACCAATTACTAAGTTTTGTACTATGTAGTCTTTTTACTAAATACGATTGTAAAGTCTTGCTATAAATTAACAATTAAGTTATTATATGGGAGTAAAATATAAAAGTGTTATTTAGAAATCTAAGTAAACGAACGTTTTGTTAAGTAACTTATTCAACCTAAAAGGTAACTACAATAACCATAACCAATTAGTTAGTTTAGAATGCTCAATACTAAACAACTGCCAAGTTTCAAAATGCAACACCATAGGTAGATGATTTTTTTTATTTATTTTTTTATTTTTTAATGTTTGATCATTGAGGGTTAGCTCAAACACTGAATAAACAAAAGTAGAGCTTATATTAAGTTTCTTATTAATCACAGGAAAATGCATGTAATGTTCTTGGATTTATTACGTTTTCTAAAAAAATTACTTCCAACATTTTTAAATATAAAAATATGTTATAATTTGTAGGGTTTCCATGTGATAGAAAAAGTTTTTTCCATGCAATAATTTAATCATGTATTTTGTTTAGTGTATATTCATTCACATAATAATACATTTTTCCCTGAACTTTATGCAAAGTTTAAAACTATATTCCTCTAGATTAGTTTAGATTTTAAATATAAATGAATTTGTTCTTTTTGACATTAAGAAGAATTATATAAGTATATCTTATCTCTGTATATTTTATACATACTTTATGAATAAATAATTACTTGCAAGGGTTTGGAATTTGATGCATGCCAATTTATTGAATCACATTTTAAATTATGCGTAGAATTATACATTTTTCATCACCAATCATAAAATACAAGTGAACGTTACTTAACACAAATATAATTATAGTATGAGTAAAGAATTCCCAAATATAAGGTGGTCTCTTTCAGAAAACCACGTTTACCTTCCTCAGACCAGAGGTATCTACAAAATAATTAAGGATATACACTTGATTTGCCAAGATAGATCACCATACATTTGCACAACCTTAAGTTGTATTGCAATAAATGTGTTGTTTGGTGTTTATTTTAAATGTGTCAATTAACCAAAAATACATAAGCTGAATGGGTTTAATTTAGTTGCAGGAATCTATGACACCCAATAATTTATATATTGCATTTAGAGAATAATATATCGAAAGTGAATAATACCTGATAATAATGAGATAGTGTGGATAGTTAAGGTAACATTTCCTAAGGGCATGAATTCAATATTTAGGAATTAACACTACATTAGTTCACATAACTATACAAACATGTAAACTCCTCTTACCCTAACATTCACTCTTTACAAAACGTTTCTCTTTAAAGTAAAATATTGTGATTCATATTCTGTAATTCACAAAGGCGTATTTTTCATTATTCATATGAATGTTAAGACCATAAATTGTTAAAAAACATATTTTAAAATAATATTAAATAAATCATCTACAATTACCTTTCCAGTACCATTAGCTTTATATGAAATAAAAGGTAAGTTTTGATAATTGAAAACTAGTTATTATTTTAAAAAGACTAAAATCATGTATTTAATGTGAATTTGGTATGTTGGTTTAAATAATATATTGTTATTTTCAGCAATCGCTAAAATATCCGGCGTGGTGGCTCAGTAGGTAAAGCTTCGGACTGCGGAGGCCATTTTCCAAGGTTCGAATCGTCACTGAGCCATGGACGGTACTTCCACTCTTTAAATAAATTTTACGCACAGGCTTGTATTCCATGTAAAATGGTGAGACAATTAAAAAAAAAGAACGTTGAGAACTATTTTAATGATATTTATCATACATTAGTAAGTGTAATAGCTGAAATAGCAGAGTTTATTTAAGCTCAGTAATCATTTTATTATTTATATACATTATATAATTTTCAAAATTCATTACTCAATACGAACATTTTCTGAATATAAATACAGTTTTATTTACCTTGTTTATTAAATAACTTAAAATATATATTGTTAATACAATTAGGTCAACTGCAAAGACCCGGAAACCTTCTTTATAGCTTTTTACTATAGTGGATCTTGGTTCCAGATAAATAAATTATTTTAAACGTCAAAATAATTTGGAAAGTTTAGTGGAAGAATATTAAGGAGTTATGGTAAAGTATTATATTATATTGAGTAAAGGCCTAATCAATTATTTTAATAGTATAAGTCTCAAATATCCCATTAATTACCCAAAAACTAGACACTAATAAACTACTAGACCTAATGAACTTGCTAGGTTGTTGCTTTTTTATTTCTTTGTTCACCAACGTAGTAGTCAGGCCTTCAAAGCGATGCCGCAACATTGGCCGTTGTTGTGTAAACACCTGCTTCGGACCAGCATGTAATGAAACTGTTTTTCAACACAATTTGACCCCACATAAACTACTATTCAATTACTACTAACATTAAAGCTTTTGGTAGCGCTGATAAGGGCATCCTCAGTGGTATCTCTGAGACTGGATATACATATCACATCACTGAGGATGTAACACAATAACATTTGGAAATGCAAATATTGCAAATAACACATTCGTTACCGAAACATTTAATTTTTAGTATGACACTGCTGGCCAATTAATCCTACGAATTCTTATAGTATGATATTCGTATAAGTAAATGTACTCATAGTAATGATATAGATTCACTACAAAAATGTGTAGAAATTCATAGTTAATACTATGAAGATGAAATATGACCACATACTTAACCCCACTATATACCCACATAGATTTGACTCATTTTTTCTCTAATGGCTATATTTGTTTATGTATTGACATTTTATTAATATTTATTTCAGATTTTCTATATACAGTTTAAAATAACTTTCTGAATCTGCCTTATTAAAACTTTTTAAAATACTATAAATATAAAATAAAAACGTTTTTCCTCCTCTTACTGTAAGTAAAAATTTACAAAACAGGTACTTTTTCATACATTTCCACCCCCCACCTCCCATTCCAGGGTACGTGTACGGGTGTGCGAGTGGGTCAGTACCACTGTACGTGTACGGGTGTGCGGGTGGGTCAGTACCACTGTACGTGTACGGGTGGGCGGGTACAGTTGAGACTTCCCGATTCATTCGGGTAGTCTCAACTGTACTTCACAAAAGACCAATGCCTCTATAAAGTTGCAGAACAAAATTATCAGCCAAAACTAGATTCAACCCACAATCCTTTACGTTCTGTTTCGACACTGATGGATTTGCGCATTTATTATTTAGCATGCAGCCCCATTTTTTAAACGCTGCGTGTATATAGTTTCTAAATTTTCACATAGGGTAAAACAACCGTATACACGTACCTTACGGTCTGTACGTGAACTTTATTCAATGAGAGTAAGACCTAGTATTGGTTCAGTTGATAATGAATTCCTACAAGGTTTCTATTAAATTTACTTTGTTAATAAAGTCATAACCAACGATCATAATGATCTCTTATAATGCAAACAGAATTCAATAAGTATACATTATTTAAGACACAATTACAGCATAGTTTTATTTTCAAAACTTAGCACAAATTACTTAAGAATCATCATACAAAAAAGTACATAAACTCAGTCGTGTGCTTAGTGCGTGACATATTTAATCATACTAAAAACAGTTCAGTGATATTGTACTAAACATAGGCCTATATTATTTCTCATTTTTTCACAGTCATAAAAATTACTTTAGGAAATTTTTATATGAATGTTTTCTTTGTTTTAATTTACAGGAATAATTTAAGAACTAGTTATTAAACTCTTTTATATTGCTATTCTCTCTCTTTATATGACATAATCTTAACTTTTCTTAATATTTCATTTAAATATATTTATTTATTGTTATAAATTATGTGACTTTTATGATTTTAAAAGCATTGACCCCTTATATAACTAATGTTAATATTTATAAGTGAGAACATACCCTCTGCTCTTCCCCCATCCATTGTACATACGATGGAAGCGGAAATTAAACGACAGGAAATTGCTAACCGTGTCAGAAAGGTTGTTAACTCTCTGTCACACACATTTTTATGTGTACATATGAATGTTACATGGCTATGGACCAGGCTTTAAATGTTTTACTATGTTACAAGATGAAAACATTAAACAAATATTAAAAAGAAATTAAGTTAAATTACGAAAAAGATATTTGTATTTTAATATAGTACAGTGCAGAGAAGCACGATATTAAAAACTACTTAACACGCCAAATGAAGATAGTTGGTAGACAATAAATGGTTGTGCTAGGCCCATACTAAGCTAAGCTAGTATTTATAATAATGTTTTAACTTATCCAGTTAATCGAAGAATACATATAAATGGTGATAAAGATGACATATGTTGGTCTTATATGTGTGATGGTTCAACTAAATACTGTTACCTCACTATGTACTTTGGAATTTAATTATTTGTTTATTTGTGGACGTTTCAAAATTTAAATAAAAAGTAATGTTTGTTTACAAATAGTTATGCTTGCTCCTTAACTTAATTACAAGTAAACTGCAAACTCCTTAACTAAAAAATTAAATAAAAAAACTATGTTCTGCCAGCAATTTTTATACTTAGAACTAAATTTTCAATAATTTAGATCTTTATTATAAAGTCTTGTAATGGCATGTGGCTGTTAATTAACTTATGGCTTATTGACAATGTTGTAGTTTTTATATACATTTAGCACTTTTTAAGTAAAATTTATCACAAATCAAATGTACTTTGACTAACTAAGTTATTGGGTTAAAAAGCAAAATGGATCAGCACTGGTTTTTTTTTATTACTATTTTGTAATAGAACACTGAACTCAAATATTGTAAGTATAACAAATATTGTCTCGTTTGTTATTTTTTTGTATAAAACTGACTAAGCTAATACATAACTGATCAAGCGTTTCTATTCTAAACTACTAATTTTTACGTTTATAAGTGGGTGGAAGTAGTATCATCACCATACGTTATGAGTGGGTGGAAGTAGTATCATCACCATACGTTTATGGGTGGGTGGAAGTAGTATCATCACCATACGTTTATGGGTGGGTGGAAGTAGTATCATCACCATACGTTTATGGGTGGGTGGAAGTAGTATCATCACCATACGTTTATGGGTGGGCGGGAGGATCATTACCACTGTACGCATATGACTTGGCTGAGGCTTTTCACCACTGTTCGTACGCTTATTGCCGAAGGGTAGTGTAAATTCTAATTGGTAATATAAACTTTTACGACCACAAAAATTAAAATATTCCTATTACTATGTAAATTTACACGTTTAAAAATATGGTAATTCCAATTGGTATCATACGTCGAAATTTAAATCCATTATTTCTGAGAAAGCCAAACAAGGTGATGGCTACTGCAGCGGGTTTGATTAACTCTGGCACTATGCTAGCCTAGTTGTAGCAGTTGGCTCTTTGTAAGTTTACCAACGTTTTTGTATAGTCAACCCTACCAGTGATGGCTCTCGTAGCAGGGTTGATTAACTCTGGCACTAAGCTAGTCTAGTTGTAGCAGTTGGTTTTTTGTTTGTTCACCAAAACGTTTGTTTAATCAACCCTACAAGGTAATGGCTACTGCAGCAGGTTTGATTAACTCTGACACTAAGCTAACCTAATTGTTGCAGTTGGTTCTTTGTATGTTTACCAAAGTTTTTGTGTAGCAACCCTACAAAGTGATGGCTACTGCAGCAGGTTTGATTAACTCTGACACTAAGAAAACCTAATTGTTGCAGTTGATTCTTTGTATGTTTACCAAATTTTTTGTATAGTCAACCCTACCAAGTGATGGCTATCGCAGCTGGTTTGATGAACTCTGGCACTAAGCTATCCTAGTTGTAGCTGTTAGTTCTTTGTTTGTTCACTAAAGCTTTTGTGTAGTCAACCCTACAAAGTGATGGCTATCAGAGCAGGTTTGATTAACTCTGGCACTAAGCTAGCCTAGTTGTTGCGTTGGTTCTTTGTTTGTTCACTAAAGCTTTTGTGTAGTCAATCGTACAAAGTAATGGCTATCGCAGCAGATTTGATTAACTCTTGCACTAAGTTAACTTAGTTGTTGCAGTTGGTTCTTTGTTTGTTCACTAAAGCTTTTGTGTAGTCAAGCCTACAAAGCAATTTAGCAACTCTGCTTTGTTTGTTCACCCATGACCTAAGTTTACGTATAAATGTTCATTAAGTAGTCTATTTGTACAAATATAACTTATAATAGTAGTAATCTTTAATAAGTAATTTGGTAATTTTTGTAGAGTTATCAACACGGTTAATGAATTATTAAAAGTCATGGGAAAATTAATATATCAATGTTTTAAGGATTGTGATTGACATAATGACACAATTCATACCACGATATTTTGACGTTATTTGCGATACCTTAATAAACTTCGAATAACTTTAAAACATTTTAAAAAATACATGTTAATGTTTATTACAGCATTTGTCTAATACTCAAATAGGTACGATAATTCTTATACAAGTAATATTCTTAGGTACAAGTAATATTAGTAATATATTAATAATATTCTTAGGTGTATTATTGCTTATACTAATTTCAATATTCTGTATAATTATTACCATCACGATCACATTATCCTTATTCTTAGAGATCCTTTCATGAAATTCTATGGTCTGAGGATAGTAGTGTTGTTTACTGAAATAAACACCGATGATCAAAGCTGGCTCGTTAATATTAAACGAATTTAAGGGTCATCTTACTTTTAGATTTCAAAGTGGTTAGAGTTTGTACCAATGACATTTTTAAACATTATGTTAGATAACAATTATTAGGAATGTACTCATCAAAGAAACATTTTCAGAGTGTGACCATTTAATGACGTAACTGATAGCTTTTACATACGAGTAGTTTTTCCCTTAGAGCAATTTTTATTTATTTTATTTATTATTTATCTATTACTTTAAAGTGATTACAAAATCTAGGCCTCACCAAGTTACGCAAAACTTGTCGGTGAGGTCCTATAATAAATAAGGAAGAAAAAACGTAGTACAAAAAATACATGCATATATAGTTTTATATATATATATATATGTATATATATGTTATTTATTAGTAATTATTGGCGGTTTAGGGCAGCCACCTATTTAAAAAAAATTAAAAATGCAGCTTATAATATGATAAAACTATGCATCACAATAGAAGGTATGAATACAATAACTGCAGAATGTGGCTACAGGTATAAAAGAAAGGTATAAAAATAGATTTCTTAATAAGTGCAGTTAAATCCATCTATTCCATCTCATAGATCAATTTATTGTTAATTTATGTTGAAATACTTCAAATTATCTAACTAATTCTTTAAGGAAGTTAGAGCCAAACAGGTAAGACTCTCCACTTCCCTTTGTTCCTGATTCAGCCCCAATTATCCTTAAAGATCGACAAACATGTTGTATATTTAAACTTTTTGTTGAAAATCATTTTGTGTATCTACAGTAAATAACAATTGCATGATAACAATCGACAATATTTCGTATAGCGATATTAATTTTATAATGAGAGGCAAATATATAAATTGTTGCAAAAATAAATTTCAGTTTTATTTATTGTTCAAGTTTCACTTTTGCTCAGAGGACAATGCCACAAGTCAACAATGAATATACTAAATCTTTATTTGTATTATTAATATGGAAAAATTAATTCCATATCAAGAATATAAATATTCAGTAATATAAATGTTTACTGGGAAGAACAATGGTAAAATATCCTTCGATTCCATTCCAATAAGTAATGTTAAGAAAAGTTACAACTACTACACATCAAACCCACCATCCCTTTCATGTACAATGGTAATTACCTTCCCACTCAACTTATACATGTGAAGTTGAAATTACCCTCCCACCTACCACAGAGTATTAATTAACCCCCCACTCACCCTGTACACGTAGTGGTAACTACCCTCCCACCCACCATGCAGTAATATTATAAATATATATTATACCACCCACCCAAATATATAAATATACAGTAATAAAAATAAATTATATACAAAATATCAAAACTAACGTAGTTTTATATTTATCAATCGGTAACGAATTTTATATGTTAACCTATCAAATTACATATAAATCTTTGTTAACTAATTCTGACAAATGCTCTCCAAGCACACCAATTTATCACTAACAAAAAAACTAATAAACTATTTTATTATTGAGTATAAATTTTAAATAACACACAAATAATTATCAGTGGGTTAATTTTTTTAGTGGAGCTTCAGTTACTATGGAAGATTTATAGGCACAGTTGGAATAAAATACGACCATCATTTAGCGAGTTTATTCCCATCGCGATATGACCTCGCATTGCGGATTTTAATTACCTCGTCCAACTGAATAATTTACTGTTGCTGTCAATATCTTCAGCTATATTTAAATTTTAAAACGTGTAAACATATTTTATTAATATTTCTCAAACCACTAACAATATGTTTTTCCAGTGTTTAATAACAGAATAATATTTATTATATCGTTTAAAAATAGTATTCCATGAAATGTAAATGTTTAAGTAGAGGGACACAAAAACGTTCACTTAAATTAATTGTAGTTTTCAATAAATTATGTATTTAACATAATAAGAACATTAATAATACTCTGTACTGTTCCAAACATAAAAGTATGTTTTCCACTTAGTTAATATTTATCTTTTCATGATAATGTAATAAATCCAAATACTATTCAATACGCCAATGATGTTAGTAATATTTCGTTTGCTCACTTATTTAACAAAAAGTGTTTTGCAATTAACTCTTACGTATAATATATTATCTATAATATAAACAGACATTGGTTAAAATAAATATCATATTTATTATTTACACAAATTTTAAATAACTCTTAGAAATTTTCGTAGCTATGCATGTATATGTTATTATTATTTGCTAAGTAGTGTGGTTAAATATGCATTAACTCAATTCATATATAAATTGGGCTGAAAAATAATTATTTATTTTATATCCACGTATTCTTTCGATTTATTTCACATAACAATCAAAACAAATACTTTTAGTTTTTTATAATTTGTATGATTTATTTGACTACTAAAAATAAAAGAACAAATTTAAAATAAATTATTTCATAACTATAATGTTGAGTTAAAAATTGTATGTTATTATTGGGAAAAACTATAGTTTACAAAGAAAATATTGTTCTATATATATGGTAGTGCATTATATTCAATACATATTATAGTACAAAATCTAAAAAGGTTCAATGAAATAACCTTTGATTGAGTAGCAAGCTTTCCTTGTAAAAATAATTCACATTTATATCATAATATGACTTATAATTATGTACCTTGTATTAGTTACCTTAAGTGACGGATATCTGATAAACCAAAGTTTTGCAAGTTAGTTAACATTCACATAATCATGAGTTAACTACGAGTTAGTGAGGAGTTTGGGTCTAGTTATGATTATGTGAGGTCTAACGGAAACCTCAAACATAATCAAGGCCCTTTGATAACTCCGACCTTCCTAAGTATTACATCTAACGATTATGTGAAGACATTCGTTTATGACCATCATTGACTAGTATTTCTCATAATTAATGGAATATATTTATTAGTTATTTCAAAGTTCAGAACTACATTAAGAACAATATAATGCCTTCTTTACTTAAATAAATTTATAAGTTTTGCAAATTATCCCCATCTATATAAATAGCCAACATTAATGACCTAACAGTTATATCACTCGTCTGTTATCTGCATGGTTAGGTAAGTACAATTGCAGTTAAAACTGCAGTTATCTTTTGTATTTGTTCCTTATGAATGAATTCTTGTGCAATTACCAAATATAAATACAAAGTTAGATGCATATATGTATATCTGAATAATAAATAGTATTATTATTACTAAGCTTGAAAATAAAAAGTTGGAGTTCATCTTATTTGTAACAAAAGTGGATATTTCTCTAATATTACTAAAATGTATGTTATTTTCTTGTTATTAACAAGTATATCTTCACACGAGTTGGATCCAACGTAATTCCACGATTTGGATACACTGCAATTTATTTTATATTCAATATAATAATTAAATAACTTACCTGTTTGTATTAATTTACCTCTGCACTTAGGAAATATTCATTTTATTACCCCGCTATTTGCTAAAATAATTCAATTAAAATAGAAGTAATCTCTGAATATATATAGGTAGCCTGCTAATACCACTGTACGTTTATGAGTGGGTGGGTGGTTCAGTACCACTGTGCGTATATAGGTGGGTGGGTGGGTCAATACCAATGTACGTTTATGAGTGGGTGGGTGGTTTAGTACCACTTTGCGTGTATGGGTGGGTGGGTGGGTCAATACCACTGTACGTGTATGGGTGGGTGGGTGGGTCAGTGCTAATAAACAGGTTTGTGTATGTTTCTTTACAAATACTTCATTCTTCCCGAGCATTCTTAAAACCTGGCCTTATTTTAATCAAACTTAAATCATATCTTAAGTTATAGAGTGAATTAAATACCTCGGTTATTCTTAGAACAACCTAAAATAGGAAAATATTAACTAAAAAGTAAAATGAAGTAGGTGTTGATTATCATTTATGAAATATGTTTAGCCAACTAATTGATTTTCCCAAATGATTACGTAGTCTGCATGTTTTATAAATATATTTAAGGACGTTGATAAAAACATAATTAAATTATATAATTAGTATAAAATTGCAACAATAATATTTTAATTATTTTACTGCTCATTTATTAAGGATTGTTTGTATGTGTTTTGTAAGTAAATCATAACCATTCATAAACAATTTCCGTAGATAGTAAGTATAGTTAGTTCTAATTCATTAAATCATTGATATGTATAAAACATAATTTGTTTTTAGCCTGTATTCACCTCGGCATAGCTCCAACAGATGTACGGTATAACTATTCAGAAATCTGTTTAATTGTGCTGGGAGGTTATATCATAATGCTGCCCACCAGAGTGGTATATTGTGTATAGATCAGGAATATTATTCTCTGAAAACAGATCACCACTCTGGCACTATATATTCTCTGGATTCCAGTTCGTATATATAGCCAATATTGCTGTCAATATTGCTTTGATTAAATTTAAATAATATTAAAACAATCATTTTGCCTCTAGAATAGTTTAAGCTCCCTAAATGAATGTATCACTATTATTATCATCAGTTGCTGTGTACGTCTTCACCTTTCCACGAATCCCTGACATATCTTTTTAATTTTAAGTATTTGGTGTATAAACCTTTCCTCTGAATTTGGTATGTTCTTAAAGTCTGTAATAAAAATATATCAATACTTATATCATAGCCTTATTAGACAACATTATAAAAAGTCATTACATTGGCTAGACGTTAATATAAAAAATATGCTGTATTCTAAAATGAAATTTGCTAAGAGGGAAATTATTATTTGGAAATAAAATAATACATTTATGGGAAAGGTTAGTTTCTTTTAAGATATGTTCACAGTCTATTACAGTTTATGTAGTTTTACTTATGTACAGTCAAGATTAATTTGGACACTAATGAACAAACATAAATATAACGTATTATAGTGTTATGGTGGTTACTTTATTTATTTGTATGTTTTAAGATGTACTAATAGTGTGTTGTTTTAAGATGTACTATTAGTGTCTTGTTTTAAGATGTACTAATAGTGTGTTGTTTTAAGATGTACTATTAGTGTGTTGTTTTAAGATGTACTAATAGTGTGTTGTTTTAAGATGTACTATTAGTGTGTTGTTTTAAGATGTACTAATAGTGTGTTGTTTTAAGATGTACTATTAGTGTGTTGTTTTAAGATGTACTAATAGTGTGTTGTTTTAAGATGTACTATTAGTGTGTTGTTTTAAGATGTACTAATAGTGTGTTGTTTTAAGATGTACTATTAGTGTGTTGTTTTAAGATGTACTAATAGTGTGTTGTTTTAAGATGTACTATTAGTGTGTGGTTTTAAGATGTACTAATAGTGTGTTGTTTTAAGATGTACTAATAGTGTGTTGTTTTAAGATGTACTATTAGTGTGTTGTTTTAAGATGTACTAATAGTGTGTTGTTTTAAGATGTACTATTAGTGTGTTGTTTTAAGATGTAGGCTACTAATAGTGTGTTGTTTTAAGATGTACTATTAGTGTGTTGTTTTAAGATGTACTAATAGTGTGTTGTTTTAAGATGTACTATTAGTGTGTTGTTTTAAGATGTACTAATAGTGTGTTGTTTTAAGATGTACTATTAGTGTGTTGTTTTAAGACTATAATTAGTATACTTTTCCAGGGGTACTAAGTTTATCATTATTTTTTTAACAACAAATTTTTGAAAGAGACAATTTTATTTTATATTCCTACTAAATATTTGCTTATTTTGCGTTCTTACTTTTTTTATGTAATGATACGTTTGTGTATAATTTTACAATAGTCTCTTTAGTTTTATTGCAGTTTATTGGTATATGTAATTTAAATATTTAATTAGAAAAGTATTATCTATTTTTTTATACATAAGAAGTGTATTAAAATTGTTAGCAAGCACATATATAGAATTTAAAATAAGTTTTTTTCACAAATACGTATACATGAACGTTGTTAATATTATGTTATTCTTTTTGGGTGAGGATGGTATACATGGTGTGATAAATTATTATCATAATATAACATTCCATTGCACTTATTTTGTTTTGAAAATGTCTTTTGTAACTTTAAAAGTGTTTTATTTATTATTATTTTTAATGAGTTACGTTAATATCTATACTAATAAATAATTATTCTTATCAGTCAAATAGGATATTCCGATACATGCAAAAATTACATAGTAACTATTATTTCTTTATGAATTGCTGGCATGTTCTTATATTTATTAGTTGATGTACTGCTTATCTGACTAATAAAACACGTTCATAAAGTAGCCAATAATTTTGTACCTAGTTTGTCCTATCTGAAGAGAACTGGCTCCAAGCCATCGCATACCACATTATATCCAAAAATGTCGGGGTATGAGAGGCAATTTCTCTGAGTTACCTCCACATCATTAGAGAGGATCTGTTATGGATATCCCTACGTTGCCAAATCTCTCAAAGGTACTTGTAGGTATAAGAGACTATTTTTCAACGTCAGTTCACCCTTGATTTTTTTTTTTTTTATGGTTGCTACGAAAATATACTGTTTTCTCTGAAAACTGAATACTAAACAAATGGCTGTCCCTAAGTTGTATCTTGGTACAAAGCAAATAAGTTCTATCCTAAATGAATTCATTGTTTAAATATAGCTGAGATCATGTTATGATATTCGTTTTAAGTTCGGTATTTTCTGGCAATTAATCTAGTAAATTCATTTAACTGTTTTATATATATGACGTAATGATCAGTAATATAACAGGTACGCTCTCGGAGAAATATCACAAGCTACCAGTCTTTACATTATTGGCATTTAATGAAAAATATAACGGTATTGAAAATACTATATTAAAACTATGTATGCGGCCAAACAATACTATCAATATTTTATACTTAAAATCTCCAAAATATTTGTTCAACCATTCCAGCTTATCTACAACCTGAGCTAAAAATATTTACTATCAGTAGCGTCTACTCATTATACCAGTAAATAGAGTTTATAACTATTTAGGTTTATAGCTTATGGAGTTTAATATATTACATCATTAAAAGGTTTTTTAGCAAAAACGTAATGGGAAATAAACCCGGTTGATGCTGGGTATGTAGGATAGGTGGAGGATGATGCTGGGTCTGTAGGATAGGTGGAGGTTGATGCTGGGTCTGTAGGATAGGTGGAGGTTGATGCTGGGTCTGTAGGATAGGTGGAGGTTGATGCTGGGTCTGTAGGATAGGTGGAGGTTGATGCTGGGTCTGTAGGATAGGTGGAGGTTGATGCTGGGCCTGTAGGATAGGTGGAGGTTGATGCTGGGTCTGTAGGATAGGTGGAGGTTGGAGGGCTAATTAGATAGGTGGAGGTTGGAGGGCTAATTAGAATAGGTGGAGGTTGATGGGTATTAGGATAGGTGGAGGTTGGAGGGCTAATTATATAGGTGGAGGTTGGAGGGCTAATTAGATAGGTGGAGGTTGGAGGGCTAATTAGATAGGTGGAGGTTGGAGGGCTAATTATATAGGTGGAGGTTGGAGGGCTAATTAGATAGGTTGAGGTTGGAGGGCTAATTAGATAGGTGGAGGTTGGAGGGCTAATTAGATAGGTGGAGGTTGGAGGGCTAATTATATAGGTGGAGGTTGGAGGGCTAATTAGATAGGTGGAGGTTGGAGGGCTAATTAGATAGGTGGAGGTTGGAGGGCTAATTAGATAGGTGGAGGTTGGAGGGTTAATTAGAATACATATAAAAGAATATTTTGATTATTGTTTTAGAATTGGGAGTTAATACAAATCGACAATGTCAAACTCAAGAAAACCATACTTACAGAGCTTTTGTGGGAACTCTTAATAAATATTGATTAAACTTGAGCTATTTAGAAACCTATTTTGTTAATTTTGTTAAAATTATTAGTATATTAGAAAAAAATATTGCGCAGTATTGTTCTACTTATGTGACACAAAACTAAACTTATTTTGATTACAATGATACATTTAATCTGATAATTTAATTTATTAATGGTAACAATATGTAAGTCAATTTTTATTTTACTGCCCAGTGTAATTTCTCTTTGTTAAAAAACTTAAATATTATATATTAAACAAAAAAAAAAAAAAAAAAAAAAAACGGAGGTAACGCGTCCCTAAATTTTTTCTGAGACAATTATTTGTTGTTTGTAGAATACGTAATACTTATTAATTGTTATTAGATTATTTTAATACAAGGAAAACTGTTTGTAAAGTTAAAATACTTTTGAATTTAGAAAACAATCTTATATGTAGTGCAAAATAAAATAAAGTTTCTGATGGTTTACCAATCATATAGTATATAAAAGTGAAAAATCCAAATCAAGCAAAACAATTAATAAACTTAGGAAACATAATAAATTCTTACTTTAAAACTATAGTTTTATTTTTCACTACACAGGATACGATAAACATATTAACAAACAATACGTATGTTATTCTTATATAATTTGTCATTATAATACGATATATTTACAATTAGGAATCTGATATCAGTTTTTTATCCTGGAAAATATTTATCTTTGCTTTTATTTATACGAATTTTATAACCTGACTTGATTATTCAAATGTAAACTACAATTTTGTACCTATGAGTAAAATAATGGTGAATGTTGTTGGAGAATATCACTAATAGTTTTTAGTTCAGGTTTCTCCTTTATTATCGATGTATTTATGATACTTAGTCCGTACTTAAAATTTAAATTGCAAACCCATCCTTTTTGTATGCTATATCACACCTATTTCGTAAACATGTATGACCATTGTCTCTACATACCATGATTTAAAATTATTTCTCAATTTTAAAACTTTTAAGTTGAGTATAATTTATAAATAGTTCGCAGTACAATAACACTGGCCTTAGGAAATATTTTAAACAACTGGAATTCAGAAGTATAAATTCAATTATTGCCTATTATTAACCTGAACTTTGTTATATACCTTATAGTGAGGTTTTATAATTGTATTTCTTTTATTACAATAAATGTGTTCTCCTAAAACTTCAAGATTTTAGAGAAAGTTCATATAAAGAATCTCGTTTTTTAATATAAGTGAAATGTTAGGTACCACATTACTTCAGTTCATGCACATGTATAATACAGTTCAATAACATTAAATACGTGTTAAAAAATAATGAGTAAAATAAGGGTTTTAAATATAGTTTGAATAAACAAGTAAAAAGTTGTAAATCATAAATTCTTCTTAAAATTAGTTAATTATATATGTTATTTAAAAATGTTTCCCCCCATAACCAGGTAG
>JAQJVL010002702.1:0-85380 GCA_035578905.1 Stictocephala bisonia | reverse complement strand
AATCAACTAAATACTAATAAATTATATAAATATAAATAGAAATGAAACATAGACATTTTGTTCTATGCCAATTCTGTTTGTTACTAATACAGAATGAACTAACCAAATTAATTTGTTAAATTGAAGAAAAACATTTTTAAAAGTACTTATATAAATGGATAAAAATGGCTTAATCAACTTAACTGACAGAAAACAACAAATTTAAATAATATGTACTATCAGATGAAAATGTAAGAAATTAATAGATAATATCAGTTACTAACTCGTTAATACTCTAATTTATGTTTACTATTAAATAATAATTTTTCAATATTATTACATAAGATATGATCTAATGCAAAAAAAATCTTTATGATTTTCATCAGCCGAATTGATATTTTAGCATATAGAACACTGATAATTAATAATTGCATTACAGATTTAAATGGTAAAACTGTCCAATGGGTATATTCCAGTTGCTGTATAGGTCTCATACGTTATCAGTGCAAGGGCATAATATGGAATTCTTTCCTAAAATCTGAATTCTGACATTTGACTTAATTAGAGAAAATAAAAATATAGTTATATAAGGCTTAATTCGTTTAGTAACCAAACAAAATCTATGTATTTTTGCCGTATGAATCATAGAAAACGAGACCTTTATATTTTGTAATAAAAGACCTCACAATTTCTAATAATGCAGTGAATGTGTTAATATATCTCAGTAAAAAAAACAAGGTTTAAAAATCTTCTGTCAAAATCCAGCATTTAACAATTAAATAAATATGACTTTCACTTATTTACCAGTAATAAGACATACTGACCTTGTTGTACACACCAATGTAGTTGAACGTAGAGGTCTGACAAGAGCAAAGGTCCCAGCACATTGAAGTACTCGCGTGAACACATCCACGATGGCATACAATGCATGGTTACATGTTGTCGTCATCCACTCTGCTTTCTGTAACAATTCCATATAAATGTTCAGGCCTAGTGGCGGAACCAGAGTCACTACTTACTACTTGGTCCACAAACATTACATGCACAATCAACAACAGCCAATACTTGTTATTGCCCTCTATAAAATAAGTAAGCATAAATAAAGAAGAACTTTATTTTTTTTACAGCCAAATAATAAAAAATTCCTCTATCATAAATTCTCAACAAAAACTTAACAAAACAATAAAATTAATTTCACTATGAAAAAAAATTGTGAAAAACATTGAACTTCTCTTCATATCATATTTATAACAAAAATTATAATTGGAGGTTAAGGCAGTATTAAATTATTTTTCTTTTTAAACAAATGTGGACAATTTTACAACGTCAAATAATAGTTGTTTAGTTAGTATAATACGTGTTGGTACATATACAGCACAAGTGAACGTCACACAAACAGAAATATATTACAATATAAGCACAAAATGAGGGATGATGTTGTTCACATTGACAGCTGGACTGTCACAAATTTGTGATCTCCCAGCTATGGCAGCTATCACACAAAATAAAAAAGGCTTTTTTAAGGACCAAGCTAATTTTCAATTAATAGGTTCTGTTTTAAACGTAGTGCATTTTAACGCTGAGAGCTTGAGCAGGCTAAGAGTGAGTGCATCAGTAGGGTCCTTCATGAAAACTATGTTGATATCCTTGCATTCCAAGAGACCCACATTGAAGATAACAGTGCAAGAGGTAAAATTCCTGGATAAAGACTCGTTGATGCTATAGGGTGTATGGTATTGCAACTTACGTGAAGCATGACATTGACAATGTGTCAGTTACCCACAAGAGCTCTGATGGTGACACCTTTGTCTTGGCAATCCAAGTGTGAGACACTAAAATAGCCAATGTTTATAAAACTCCTAACATCCAATGGCCTGACAATAGGATTTTGCCAAGTTTTGAACATCCAGTCCTCTATGTGGAGGACTTTAACAGTCATTGCATAGCCCATGGAGCTTCAACACCAACGATGAGAATGGCAGAAATCTTGCTGACTGGGCTGAAATGAACAACCTTTTCCTAATCTTTGATGCTAAAGATTCTTCAATCACTTTTTATCAGCTCAGTTGGCGTTGAGGTTACGCTCCCGACTTATGCTTCTGCTCATTGTGAACGATCATCAAGCCCAAAACCAATTAGGAAAGTTCTTGATGCTTTTCTCCACTCGCAACATAGGCCAATATTGGTTTTTATTGGAGATCCAAATTCCCATAATTGATCTTTTACCACAGCCTACCCTGGAATTTTAATAAAGCACCACTAGGCTTGACGATAGCATCAAGTTCATTCCTCCTACAATAAGAAATTACGATTGTTTTATACAAATCTCGTCTCGTCCATTGCTAAAGCTTGCAAGTTGAATGAAATAAAAAAAGAGCCAAATTGCACCCCTGGAAGTCTCCAGAAATTTCATGGAGGAAGAGATAGACAGCGATTTCTGTTATACCAGCAGGTAGAGCAGCCAGTCTTGACGGTATCTTTTTTAGAATTTCTGCTACATGCTGGTAGCAAAGTTAAACAATGGCTTCGAGCAGTTTACAATAAGATATTAGCTACAGGGACTTTGCCAAAAAGCATTCAAGCGATCAAAAGTATAGCTATTCTAAGTCTGGAAAAGACCCTGAACGAGTGGAAACTATCGCCCAATATCTCTTCTTATTCTTTGTTATAAGCTGCTGGAAAGGCTAAATTTTACAATAGAATATCACCACATTCTTGATTCTAATGTTCTAGTTGAGCAGGCTGGTTTTCGTCCTGGCCGAAGTTGTAGCCACCAGATCCTAGCTCTGACATCAATTTTTTGAGAATTTGAAAAGAAGTTATAAAACATCTGCACCTTTTATTGATCTAACAGCAGATGACACAGTGTGGATCAAAGGTTCGTTGTTAAAGTTCTACAGCCTCCTTCCTTGTCCCTTTCTTTTGCGACTTTTGGAGTCAATGCTTAGTGCCAGGCTAATAAAAGTATATCTTGGCCTTGAAGAAAGCTCTTTTAGACAGTTGAAGGATGGTCTGCCATAGGGGTCTGTTCTTGCTCCAATTTTGTTCAACGTTTATACTGCTGACATCCCAATAAACAAAGTCTAGGAAGTTTATATATGCAGATGATATTACTTTAGCTTACCAACATAAGACTTCACAGCTACTTAAGAAACACTCAAAAGTGACCTTGCAGCCTTTGAAGGATATTTTAGAACCTGGAAGATAAATCCTAACCCATCAAAAACCGAAGTAGCCTGCTTCCATCTAATTAACAGACTGGTAAATCGAAAACTGAACATCTTTCTAAATGGTGTACAACTGCATCATAATGATCATCCACAGTGCTTGAGAGTAAAGTTAGATCGATCGCTGACGTTTAAAAGCCCTCTTCAAAAAACAGCAGCTAAAATTAAAACTAGGCCAAATTTACTACATCATATTGCTGGAACAACTTGGGAGCCAACGCACATGTCCTGCGTACAACTCCTTTGTCTGTGGTATATTCCACTGCTGAATACAGTGCTCCCGTATGGCTAAACAGCGCACACACAAAAGTGATTGATGTCCAACTTAATATAGCTATGAGAGCTATTAGTGGAACTCTCATGGCAGTTCCACTTCCTTGGCTCCCGGTACTGTGCAATATAGCTCCTCCAAAGATAAGACGTCAGGAGGCACTACTTAAAGAATTCAATAAGATCTTGAATGCCCCACACCTCCCCATCACCCAGGATCTCCCTCGTCAGAACGGTCGCTTAAAATCTCAAAACCCACCTCTACGTACTGCTTCCCAGTTAAGCAGTTCAAATTTTTCGCCCAATACTAGCTAGACCATAGCATGGAACAGTTTTGATGGACACAATAAGTTACTTATTAACGCTCCATCAATAAGAAAGGTGGAATGAACTCCCTCGGAGGGAATGGACACTTTTGAATCGGTTCCAAACTGGCGTGAATAGATGTAACTACTGGAAGTATAAATGGGGATTGACACTGGATCAGTCATGTGATTGCGGGGAGTCTATCCAAACAATGGATCACATAATTTTAGAGTGTTCCTTACGTTCTTTCACAGAGGGATTGGCTAGTATAAACAGAATAAGTGAGGCAGGTTGTAAATGGCTTGATGGATTGGATTTAGCTTTGTGACAGGAGATCACTTTTATTTTATATTATATATTTCATAACTTTTGGATCTTGATCCAAATATATCACAGCTTAAAGAAAAAAGATTACGGAATGGTAGCTGACAAAAAACCATACGAGATATATATAGAGCACAAAATGCACAAATATATTACAATACAAATACAAAATGCAAAAGTATTATGGTGATTGATTTCGGTGAACCACACTCACCTTCCTCAGACCAGACGGATTCACAAAAGAAAGGAAAATGGTGTTCAAAAACTTAATTTATAGGCTTATGATCACGTGACCCCATTGGCTGGAATCGTCAAAATGGCGGTTGCTGTGATATTATTGGTTAATTCCTATTGGCTGTTACTTCTGTTCTTTTATCGCTGAAAATATATTATTAAAAACTATTTCGGAATGAAAATTAACCTGTTCATTCATTAGTTTATCATGATCCTTACATTTTTCTGTAAAAATAGATACTCTTCCCAAGCATTCATAATCCTACCCTTCTTACAAACTTTTATAATATCTACATTTTCATCTATTTTATTCAAACTGTGGGTAAAATTCAGAAGGTGTTTGGCTGCATTAGATCTTTCAGGTTTCTTATTTTTAAAAGCAGAGGTTTCTTATTGCTTTTGTTAATCCCTCTGGTCTGAAGAAGGTGAGCGTGGTTCACCGAGATCATCACCATAATATTTGTGCATTTTGTACTTGTATTGTAATATATTTGTGCATTTTGTGCTTATATTGTAATACATTTGTGTTGTGTGATGTTCCCTTGTGCTGCGAGGACAAATAGCATCTCAGCCCAGCTCTGATCACACACCTCTTAACAAAAATCTTTTTTCATTTAGTGTACTGATGTTCAAACTAGTATTTTAATTAGCTTATGAAATTTTCTTCTTATGAAAACTTCTTTCTGATCCAGAAAACGAAATAAAGATCCAAAGAGTTTGTGACAAATATAATTAACATCAACAAAGTCTTCATACTTAATAATGTTCCCTCTAAAGATATTTATTGACAGCGCAAAGGGACATTTTTAAAAGAGCGACCATAGTGCAAATTATGTTTCAAAAGACGTATATCCAGGTTTATAGGAAAACTGTTGTCCCTGTTTCTTATCTGGCTATCACACAAACACTATCAGTAGTCTTGAAAACATGTTAGGTTATTCACTAAACAGATAGCATGGCCAACATATTATGGCTTGAACACTAGTAAGATCCCAGTACAATTCTTGGTTAATAACACATAGAAAAGAGAAAATAGTATAATTAATACATCAGTTACGAAACTATTTTTAGTAAGTTACACAATAAATCACTTAAGTTTTACTTTCAAGAGTTGAGAGTAACTTTACAGTTATTTATTAATCTTCTTTCAGATTTAACTAGTTATTAATGACTTTAAAATGTTATATTTTTTTTTTACTGTACAGATTTTTAAAAGAAGTGGAAGACAGTTCATAAAAATGTAGACGTTAGTTAAACGTTATAAAGTGGATAAAAGAGTTAAACATTTTGAAAAATTCAAACAAAAGCTTCCGGTAACTACCGCATCAAGGTGTAATTACAATATTTACATCACCAAACGTTTCGCCCGCACACTGATGTGGCATCCTCAGTGGTATCTCTGAGACCACCACTGAGGATGCCGCATCACAGCATGGTCGAAACGTTTGGTGATGTAAATATTTTAAATAACACCTTGATGCGGTCGTTACTAGATGCTGTAGTTTTTAGTAATGACACCAGCCGCTTGAACCTACGAACTAAGATGAGTTAAACATTTGATTTAAAAAGTGGGGATGAAAGAATTTTAATATGGACAGTCATACCATTAACTCCCCTATTGTAGAAAAAAGGAGGAATTAAAGATAAGAAAAAACATGGCATTCCAACCTTTCTTTGTTTTAAAAAATTTCATTTTAACATTTGAATGACGAAACAAAACGATGCATTGAATTTGTCGACATTGCATTTTGATTCTTTCTTGTTATGCTTATGTCTTAGGAATTCTAAGACATGAGTTACTCCTTAAAATATTTCTCGCTACCCCTCTTAAATGCATATTTATCTTTCTCTCTCACTTCTTTAAATTTCTAATTCGCTCGCCCACGATTATCATCACATTTTTAATTTTATATCAATAATATACAAGTCAGTATCGTAAATTCAAAAAATTACAATTCTTAAAGTTATATAAAAATAATACACTTTTAATGGATACTTTTTGGGGTTCAGGGACTTTGTGAAGTAAATTATTTTGTAACAAGTTCTCCTAATAACCACACATTGTTCAATAAATGGTTGCCTTTGGCGTGGACACTACTGCAGAGTCTAGAGTTCATGTGGGGTTGGTTTGGTCAAAGTTTGGATATTTACAAGGAATGAGAGCAGAGTTCAAGTAGTGAAAGGGTGAGATTCCACATTAAGTGGACTGATTATTGGGTTACCATCAAATGGCCTTTAACAAAGATCAGTCCACTTATCAACAAAGACTGTTATCACTCAACTACACTTGACGTTCTCGTTCACAACTTATCTTCTTCCTTATCTTGACAATTGGAAAGTTAATAATAAATAAATATATCAATTGTTTGATGCAAGGAAAGAACATAACATTCATTTTATACTGACAGGGTTATTCACATTTATAGGTATGTCTGATATATAAAAACGTTACTGTCGTTGGTCAGTTGTTTCTTGATTGAAATAGGAAGGGAACTTAGGTGGAAGGAAGGGGGTGAGCTGGTGGCCGAGCGGTTTAAGGCGTCAGGACTTTAAGCTTTGGTTAAAGATAGTGCTGGTTCTAATCTGACCTAAACTGGATTTATTTACTGGGTTTATCAATAATATTCACCTTCTACTATACTGGTTTGCCCCCTTACTCTGTCTGAATAAGTTCTCCACAAAGATCAATAGACTACAGAGAATGGGCAGAGTAAGGTTAAGAAGGAGGATTGGCCTCTCCTTTTAAATAAAAAAAATTTTTAAGTGATGTGTTAAAATGTAATGGGTATACTTAACCAGGTTTGTAGGTCGTTTTTGAATTCAGTCAGATTTTTAGCGATGTACTTTAGGGTTTGCATGAACATAAACAGTCAAGTTTATGTAGGTATTTTGAAGTCTGAGATGAGGATTTTAGTTCATTTATGACAGGCTCTTCTGTGGTAAATTATTTTTAAACCTAATAAAAAGGCCAATACATATATCTTTTTATAATTTTATGTTATAGATAAATATCATACCTTCTATGAAAATAAAATTAAAATATGACCACTTGTTAGCACATTCACAAACAAACCAAACCGTTCATTGTGAATTAACTTAAATATGAAAATAAAATCCCAATTTAGCGGAACAAAACATGGATCATATGACAGTATGTCAAGAACTTCTCATGCAGTCAACCGACATCACACCATTCTCAAAAAATAAACAAACTTACACTTTCTAAACTACCCCAAAAGTTTTCACCCATTATGGAGATTGGCTGATGGATCTGCATTGGCAAAAAGAAGAAATATAATACTAAAAAAGATATAAGGAATAAAACAAAAACAATTGTTATTTGCATTCTTATCAAACTAAAACTCCAAAAATATTATTTCAAAATCACAAGTAATGGTTGAATTGGTGGCACTAAACCAACATCTTATTCAAACTAAGAGATTTAAAAAAAATCAGTGAATTTAACTGATAATACAAGTGCTCTACAATCAAAAATTAAGAAACCTAATATAAAAATATACATACAACTTAAAATGATTCAAGCATCAAATGAAGTTGTTAGTGACACTATGTGGTTTTGTGATATGTGTTAGTTAATTAAACAGCAAATTACACCTAGTTTGGGATAAGGGATTAATTTAGTTAATATTAATCCCCCCCAATAATTAAATTGGGACTAATATTAACTAAATTATTACTGAATAAATGCTAAAATTACTTTTCAAGTATACTCTCACTATTAAAATTAGACATTTTAGCCCCAGAAAGACGATCAATAATTATTTACGTGTATTAATCAGTCAATCTGTCCACTAGAGAACTAGACGATGCTTTTCAAATCAAAATTAATTTGTCTCTATTAAACTTGAAACTTGTTTTATATAAAGTTCATATACGTAAAAACACATTCTGGCACGCACTTACATAGTCCTGTGAGTGATTGACAAACAAGAACTGGATTACACTTCAGTTATCCTCTCCTTCACCTATATCATTGTTTTCATTAGGATCAGCTATGACCACTGATTAGGACAGACAGGAAGATCTTTTCGCACAAGATTTAAAGAACACTATCCAGACCCCAAGCACAATAAACAGAAATCACGCATCGCTCAGCACCTCCTTGATACCAATCATTCTCTTCAATCAATAGATGAAAATTTACAGACAATTTATTTTTGCCACAAAAGTAAACTATTAAACACACTAGAAGAATATGAAAAATTCACTTAAAAAATAATCCCCATTTACTCAGGTGACAAGATACATTTTGACTCTAACATATTATTGAACACTCTCATACATAAAGCAAATCAATAGTCACAGCTGATCCTAATAAAAGCAATGATATAGGTGAAAGAGGGGGATAACTGAAGTGTAATCCAGTTCTTGTCCGTCAATCACTCACAGGACTATATAAGTGCGTGCCAGGATGTGTTTTTTATATGTGTGAACTTTATATAAAATACGATTCAAAATCAACTTAATAGAGACAAATGACCTGATGATGAATCTTTTGATTTGAAACGCGTTGTCCAGTTCTCTAGTGGACAGATTGACTGATTAATAAACGTAAGTAATTATATTCTCACATATGTATCAATGGTTACGGTCCTTCAGCATTCGCACTTACCAAATAAACAGGCTATACAAATCATACCCAAATAAGTCTTTATAGTATAGTCCAGTACTGTTTACAATTTATATGAATGGTGATTTTATTTTCAACATAACATATCCCATTCTAAAATTACTGTGGATTATCCTTTTTGACAAAATAATAATAATTTACAACGGCATCTACATCAGAAATTATAAATATAGATTAAAATAATGAATCTCCAAATCTCAAGGTAACTAACCTCAGTGTGGTGTTCCGGAAGTTTCATGTTGTCAAATATTCTGAACAAAACTTGGAACAGGTCTTTCCACCAATGTTGTTTGAAGGCGTCTCCATGAGTCTTAACAATCTCAAACAGGACAGTGAGAGCGCGAGTACGGACGTCTAGCTTGCAGCGGCTCACGATGCATGACAACTCAAAGAGCAGGGGAAACCAGCCACGTACCCAGGCCCGGTCTTCCTCACTTACGTTACCATCCTCCAGGCAGTGCTCACTGTACAACTGAACACACAAACTAGTTTATTTACAAAACTCAATTATCCTCTTATTTATCTTTTAACTATACTTATTTTAACTAATTAGAGTTAATTGAAAAAATTTTTCTAATACAATATATTTGATTCTGAAACTTTGTAAATTATGTATTCAATATAAATATTAATGTAATGATAATTAATTAAAAAAAGCCATTTAAAAGAGCTTTTCATTTATCTTATTTTGATAAGGCTCAAGGGGCCGGTGTCATTTCTAATAATAAAAGTCCCGGATAACGACTGCATCAAGGTGTTAATTTACATCACCAAATGTTTTCGCCCATGCTGTGATGTGGCATCCTCAGTAGTATTTCTGAGACTGGTGACAATAAAACCTCCAGGCTATAAAGTAAGAACTTGTCAACCAGTTATGCAGGGGAGGAGCCGCACCAACAAGGCGCCCCTTCCACCAATCAAGTGATTATTGGTGTCCATCTTGTTATAAGTTTTTCATTTGGTCAAAATACAAGGAATAAAACACCAGGAACAAAAGACAACACTAAATTTTTTCTTTGGAATCTGATTACAATCTGAATACTACACTTACATGGTCTGATCATGTATCTTTAACATGTAATAGGGTTTTTGCTGGTATTCACACTCTTAAGAGATATTATAACTGTTTACCTTTAGATGTTAAGATTATGCTAGTGAAAACTCTTGTATTTCCCCACTTTGACAACTGCGACATTGTCATCAATGACATGCCTACCCATCTTTCTGATAAACTTCAACGAGCGCAGAACTACTGTCTACGTTATATTTTCAATCTTCGTCGAGATGAACATATCACTCCTTATTTCAGACGGCTAAATTTACTAAAGTTACTTGAGTACAGAAAGGTCAAAATTGTATCTTTACTGTACAATGTTCTTCAATCCAAAAATCCTTCTTATTTAGCTTCAAATTTTGTGTTTAACTTCAGCATAAGTAATCGGGACACGCGTCAGGGTTCTTCAATGTTAACTATTCCAGCTCATCGAACAGCACTTTACAATAGATCTTTTACTGTCACTGCCTACATACTGTGCGAATAAACTTGATCCTTCAATTCGAAATATTGATAGTCGAGCTCGGTTTGTTGCGGCACTATGGGAGGTGGTTGTCGTGCGGATTCGTGGGGGTTGTAGGCCTTGGCCGTGCTGTCAATGCTGGACTGAGTGTATGTGTGATGTATGTTTTGTTGTGAACATGGAATACTTTTTATTTTATATTATTTTATTCATTATATATTTTTTTATTTATTATTTTTTTATTTGTTTATTTATTTTATTTTATTTATTTATTTTTTCATGTAAGTAATAGTTTTTGTTTTCTTCTTTGTTTTATGTTCTTTCATGCTTTATGCTTAATTTGTTTAGTTTTAATTATCTTAAAACTCTGATTTTTTTAAATTGTTGTTTTAACTTATAAATAATGTGCTCAGCAAGCAGTGAAACACATAAGAACTCTTTAGATTATACTCATTTTAGTTAAGTATTAATTTTTCTTTATGAGGTTAAGTGTAAGAGAGGACCTAATGGTCCTAACTTTGCTTCAGAAAATAAAATGTTTTTCATTTCATTTCATTTCATTACAATGGGAACTAAATACATGTAAATTCTTACTCAAATAAAAATAAAATGTTTTAGACATTAGTTATTTAAAATTTTAATTTAATTGATCACCTTTCAACCGGGTCATCGCTTTAACTGGTCCCTTTTTGCAGTTCTTCCAAAACAGAGACTTCTTTGTAACCGGCCAATTACTGATGAAACGTTACTTAAAATGTCATGTTCAGCCTGAAATTGGCAATGGCGACGTTTGTAATATCTAGTATCATACCGTCTTGTAACAATATGTTTACAGTTGTCTGCTTCATTCCTCTAAAAGAATATAATTATTTTTACTACTCTGTCTATAGCTTCTGTGGTTATTAGTGTTGCTAAAAAATGTTGGAGAGCAGGAAGTTTTTTGACACAGCTTCAGGAAAAAATAAGCACGTGTATAAGGAGCAAGAATGAACCTCTTTTCATCACAATTATGCAAAACCTTCAAGAACTGTGCGAGTGTTGCCTCAAAATGAAAGGTGATATTGAAGATGTTACTACAGTAGAGCGCCGATTATTCGAACGTCGATCATTCCGAACCGTCGGTTATCCGAATGCCCTAATATGTATGTACTGTAATTCATATTTGAACGTGATTCTCAAGTACGTAATTCAAATTCGCGCGCCAACCGAAACTCCCGCTGCGCTGGTGTCGTTCACTGTATGCAGCGCTTAAATACGTCTGCCGCCTACGGCCTACGTGACTCGGCGCTCGTAGTATAGTCACTAGTCAGTGGCTTGTGAGCCTTTGCCGGGAACGTATCGTAGTGCTGTTTGTTGTGACGTTTGGTTCGAGACAGTTCTGTTGCAATGTCTTCAAAAAGGAAACGCGTTGTTCTAAGTGTGTCGGATAAACTTACTATAATAAAGCGATTGAAAAGTGGTTCTAGTGGAGCAAGTTTAGCTCAAGAATACAGTGTTGGTAAAGCAAACAATTTCAGAATAAAAAAGAAGAGCGATTCTATCTTGAAATTTGCGGTGTGTGCTTGACAGTGCTGATGGAAGCTTGAACAGAAAAACAATGAAAACTTGCCAAAAAACCAAGATTTGACACAGCAGTTTATACATGGTTCATGCAGGTACGTGGTCAAGGACAGCCTATAAGTGGCCCTTTGAAATGCGAAAAAGCGCTTGAAATGAACAATAAGCTCGGTGGTGATGCTGATTTTAAAGCTTCTACTGGGTGGCTGAAGCGTTTTGCCGGCGTGGTGGCTCAGTGGATAAGGCTTCGGACTGCGGAGGGCAAGGTCCAAGGTTCCAATCCCCACTGAGCCAACGGTCGGTACTTCACTCGTTGAATAAGGTTGACGCACAGGCCTGTAGGCCCATGTCAACTGGCGAGTGAAGTAAAAAAAAAAAAAATCCCGCCATGGAATACGAGAAATAGATATTCAAGGGGAAAAATTGTCTGCTGATGTTGCAGCAGCTGAAAGTTTTAAAATTTCATTTAAAAATTTGATAGAAAAAGAGGCTTTTAACCCTGACAATGTGTATAACGGCGATGAAACTGGCCTTTACTTGGAAAAAGATGCCGACGAAATCTCTAGTTCTAAAAATGAAATGTCATCACCTGGATTCAAAGCTAGCAAATCCCGCATAACTGCAATGGTGTGCGCAAATATAACGGGAAGCCATAAGCTTCCATTGCTTATTATAGGGAAGTCCAAAAATCCACGTTGTTCAAGGGAATAAAGACTTTGCCTGTCACTTACAAAAATCAAGACCAATTCATTGGATGTCTTCTGATATTTTGTTGAATGGGTATGAAAAGGTATTCATCCCAGAGGTAAAAAAACATCAGCGTGAAACTGGAAACCAAGGAAATGTGCTTTTATTGATTGACAATGCTACATGCATCCCTCAACTCTGTTCTCTTGAAAGAGAAAATGGAAAATTTAATGTAATTTTTTGCCTCCCAACGTTACATCCATACTCCAACCAATGGACCCAGGGAGTTATAGTGTCGTTCAAAAACATTTCTACCTGTAAGGCATTATTGCGTAGGTTCTTATTGGCCAAGAAGAAGACAAACCTATCTTCCAACTCTACAAAGACATTAATCTGAAGGATGCTGTGTACATGGCAGCAGAAGCCTGGACTCTTGTCAAAGAAACCACTCTGAGAAGAGCTTGGGGTAAGCTTTATAAAGCAGACCGAGGCCAATGAACAATTGTGAGGAAAATCCACCTTCTACTCAAGAGGTTCAAACAGCCAGTTTGTTTCGGAGGTAGCTGAGGCTTATAAAACAGTCACCTGGTTTTTGAGGAATTTGACCAAGAAAACATTCATGAATGGCTAGAATGTGACGAGGATGACCCTGGATATGAGGTTCAAACAGATGATGAAATAATTGCCAGTGTTCAAAGGCTTAATGAGGATGACGAGGAGCCTGATGACGATGAAGATCACGTTGAAGAAAATAAAGGACCATCACATGAGGAGGCTTTCTACTGCTTGGAGACGGCAATGAAGTGGTTGGAAAGACAAGATGAAAGTGATGCTCTCCAACTGCTCAATTTCAAACGCTTACGAGATTTAGCAGGAAAAAAAAAGTGTCAGGGCTAAAGCAAAAACAAATTTTGGACTTTTTCTCTAAATAAAAAGTATGCATTGTACTGTATCTATGTATAATAAATTGTTCTTTAAAAGTTATATCCATGCATTCTGATTGATTTAATAATAGAAATACATGAATAATTTTAGTTTGATAATTTTTTTAGCCTTTTAACTACTAAGAATTTCGTTACATATATAATTTTAAAATGTTGTCTTTTCATGTTCGATTATCCGGGAATTTTTTTCGTTACCCCGAAAAACCCCTTGTCCCCCTTTTAGTTCGGAAAACCCCGGCGCTTACTGTACTTGTTTTAAAAAAATTTTGCTTCCTTTTATTTTCAGATTTTGGGTTTTAAAACAATTTTAAATTTAAAAAAACCTTTGCTTTTTCAGTACTGTTTTTTTTTTGGCAAAACCCCATATTTTAAATCAAAAAATTTAAAAGGCCAAACCATTTTTTTTTAGATGTTGAGAAATTTTCTTTTTGGGAAGTCAAAAAAATTGTCAGTAAATGAAAACTGAAAAAAAAATTTCACCACAAACAATACCTGAAGGCTTTTGGGTGAAAAACATTGCCAAGTCCAAATTGATTTCCTTTATAGCTTCCATGCGGGGTGTCGGGGGAAAACGGGCATTGCGGGCCCAAATTCTGACAAGAACTTGATTTGCATCTTGGAACGAACCCAATCATGATGGCAAAGTGCTTGAAAAAGGTTTTAATCGTGAACAATTTTAAAAAAACCCTTTTTAAATTCTCAAAAAAATTACATCAAATTGAAAGCTATTTTAAAACAGATATGGCCTTTTAAGATTTTGGGGGAAAGTATAAAAAAAGGGAAGAAAATTAAAAAAGGGAGTTATAATTAAAGGGGGAATGGAAATTTTCCCGACACTAACAGAAATAACCGTTTATACCACTAACTTTCCCCAATGATTGTTTAAAACCCAAAATTAAACCCAATAAAAAAAAAAATCAAAAAAAAAGATTATTTTCAATACAAAATTTAAAAAAAAATTAAAAAGAAAAAAAAAATTTTTAGGAAATTTTACTTTTTGAATTATCTCCATTTTAAATTTTTCCGATACTTTTTGTTTTTTTTTTCCCTTGGGAAAAATATTGAATATTTTTTATATGTAATATAAAATTTATTTTCTTTTAAGGCATTTTTTTGGGGAAACAAACTTTTTAAATTTTTAATTTAGAAAGTCAGGGGGGAAACAATATTTTCCCAAAATTTTTTTTTTAAAAAATTTTTTGCCACAGGTAGGGTTTGGTTGGTTTATAAAGTTTAATTTAAAATAATTTTTTTTGGGAATTTATCATTATTTCAAAATTTAAAATACTTGGGACAGAAAACAAAACAGTATTTAAATTTTTTTAGCATCATAAAAAATTGGGTTAAGAGGGGGGCCAAACCAAATAACTGAAAAATAAAAAAAAAAATTGTTTTTCATTTTTTAAATCCAGTTTTTCCCCCTTTTGGCCCAATTGGGGTTGATTTTATTTGTTTTACAGTTTGTGGCCAGAAACAGTAAAAAAGGTAAGCCACCAACTGAAATTTGGGGGGTTTAAAAACCCAACAATAATTTTTGAAAACTATATTTAACAAATATTGAAATTTTAAATTATTTTGAATTTTTGCCCAAAACATTTATTTTTTATCAAATTAAAAAACAAAATTTTATAGTAACGATTTAAAAATTTAAAAACTATAAAAAATTTTATTTTTAAATCGAAAATTTTTTTGGAAAAATAATATTTTAGAAATTTTAAATTAGGAGAGAAAGGACTTTTCCCCCAAAAAATAAAAAAAAGCCAGTGGCACTGAAAATTCGTGCAAGTGTTTCTTTTTTTTTGTTTATATTTCTCTGGGGGTTAGGGGACTTGTTTTTCTTAGATAAGTTTTCCCGTTTTTCTATCTCTCCTATTGAATTTTAGGTTAATCCCTTTAAACCTAACCGAAAAAAAAAGTTTGTGATTGTATGAAACTGCAATAAACTATAGAAATATTAACCCTTAAAAGCGCATCCGTATATAAAACCTTTTTTTTACAATTGCCCGTAAGCGTTTATACGTAATATTTCGCGAGTTTGATAAAAATAACCCCTAAACAGGCCTAATTCAAGTACGGTTTAAGATTCAAGGCAAGACTTTTTTCGGGTTATTATTAAATTTTCGAAAAATTTTTGGACTGGTTCTAAGCAACAAAAGGGTTAAAAAAATAGGGAAGTTTTCTTTTCATTATTGCCCGTCGAGGTAACCGTTTAGCGCCCCGCAGCGAATATATAGCTTCTGCGGGTAAAAAGACGCGGCGCCCGGGCGGGCCCGCTCGTCAGTCTGCAGTTAATTGTTGCCCGGTCTCGTGAAATTGTATTTAACCCCCGGGTTTGTGTAAAAAAAGGGTTTTTTTATTTCAAATTTTTCCTCATATTTTTCATTGTGACGCCCTTTTTTTTAAATTTTTTTTGTAAATAGGTTTATTTTGTTTTACATAATCTGTTGTTTTAAAATTGATTTAAATATTGTATTCTTTTTTTATTGGTATTTTTTAAAAATTGAGTTATTTATGAATTGTTTATTTTTTATTTTTTTTTTTTTTTTAAATTTTTTAACTTTCCGGGTTTTAGTTTTTAAAAAAAAATTATAATTTTTACAAAAATTTAAAACCCATATATATTCAAGAAAATTAAGCTTTAAATTGGGAAAAAAATTTACAAAAAAATTGCTCAGCCTTTTTTTAAAGGGGTTAAAATTTGAACTTAAGTGCTATTGCCATATATAAATAATATATTTTATATTTATATTATAAAATATTATATATATAAATAATAATAATAAAATTTGCAACTCTTTGTGGGCCCCAAATATGTGATATATTGGGCTAATGGCAAAATTCAATAGCGAACAATTAACTGTGAAATTCCCCTTTTAAAGGCAAAATCCTTATAAAAACCCAAAAAAACAATGTTCTCAAAAAAATCCTGGAATAAACTGAGCAGAGGGAAAGGAATTTGGGGGGTAAATTTAGTTTTTTGTAAAATAGAAACCCGGAAGAAAGAGTTTCCCCCAAAAATTCCCCATTTTTCGGGAGGGTGTTAGAAACGGGCCTCTCAATTTTTTCCTTTTTTTTTTTATAAGAGTAATATTGGCATTTAATAATTTTTTTCAAACAGCTGATACAAAAAAACAAAAAAATGACAAAAAAGGTTTGGCAAATTTTTGGTTTTCATTGTGAAATGTTTAAGACATGAAAATAACCCCCTGACTTGATTGAAATTATTTGGGCACCCCCCAAAAATTAGACTTACAGTTTTCTAGATTATACAACTTTTTTATCTAGGAAAAACGAAAGCAGGCTGAGATTTTTTATTAATGTGGTGGTTTAGGGAGAATTTTAACAGGAATTAAAAACGTAAAAAAAATTTAACCCCAAAGTGAAGAAAGGGAAAATGGGTTTATTTACGTACAAAAGAAAGGGTAAAAAAGTATTTATCATAAGGGGGAGAAAAAATCAAATTTTTAAAAAGTCCCCCCACCAAAAAAAAACCTTTTTTTTTTTATTTTTATTTATTTATTCAAAAGGGACCCGATCGTAAAGGGAAATGGGCGAATATGGATTTCGAATGAGTGTGTGACTGAGGGGGTTAAATGAACAATGTAGTCTTTGTTTAAAAAAAAAAGGGCCCGGGATTTTGCCTTAAAAAATTGTCATTTTTTAAAACAGCCCAATGAAAAAATTTAACACCCGGGGGTTTATCAGTAAACCTTTTTAAAAATGTATTGACTCTGATTGGGATCAAACTGAAAACCCCCTTTTACCATGAAGATGGATTGAACCAACTACGCTACCGACCAAAAAAAACCTTTTTTAAACTCCTCCCTCAATCCTATAAAAACCCTTTATGATCCCTGACACAATGGTTTCAAAAATGGCCCTAAAAACCCTTCTCGGGCAATGATAGACTTCATACACAAGTTGCTCGTGTTTTGGATGGATGCGGAAAAAACTGCTGCAGTGTTTGCGATTTAACCAAAGGGCATTTGTTCTGTAAAATACAAAATTTCCTTTTAAAAACAAACTTAAACTTTAAAAATTTTTTTCCCTTGCAGTTTATCTTGGATGAATTCATATTTATTGGCGATTTCAGAGGACAATTGTTTTTTTAAAAAAAAAAAAAATGTTTTTCTGTTTGGGCCCAAAGATTTAAAGGGGGTGTTCCCCCGGGGTCCAAAATGGGCCCAAAATTTTTAATTTTGGTCTATAAAAATGCCCTACCTTGAAATGCCCCCATGTAAAACAATTTTATGTGTTTGACGTTTACAAATGCAATTTTTTAGGGGAAGAAAATTTAGATCAGCTAAATGCCATCACAAAAAATTCTATGCAAAAAACTTAGATGATTTGGTTTAGAGCTAACGGATTACAGTTTTAACAATTCAAAAAGAAGGTTACATTTTTTTCAAACACAAAAAACGAAAAAAGGGCCTTTACAACTAACATTTTTTTTATATGGTTTAGATTCAGATATCAACATACAAAATTTTTTTGGGAAATTTTTTTTGTTTAAGAACCTTACCGGGAAAAACCCGTATTCAAAACGCTTGCCAAGAGACTGAAAACGGCATGCTATCAGATGCTGGTATTTTGAAAAACTTAATTGATTTTAAAACAAAGCATATATTTTTACTATCCCTTTATTTTTTTTTTTAAATTTAAAATAGGGAAATTTTAAAATTATGGGGCTTTGTCCCAAGGGAATAAAGGGCCCAAGTTTTCAAAATTCAAAAGAAATATTTAAGAATTATGACCTTTTAAAACAAAAAATACATCATGAAAACCCTTTTATTCGTGGGTTTTTAGAAATATTAACAAGCGGGTGTTCTCTCAAACCTTCAAAAAAATCTGCTCTTTTTAAAAAAAATAATAATGGAATCAAAAAAATAAGAAAAATACTGTCATGGATATGGAACAAGGTCAAAAATAATTTTAAAATTTCCAAAAACTTTCGCTTGACACTTTTTTTAAAAACACCCATTATAGGAAATTGAAACTACAATAACTCCCTTTTTAAATTTAAAAAAATTTAAAAGGGGCCCCAAATTTTAAAAAAAGAATAAAACATTTTTTAACAAAAAAAAAAATTATTATCATTTATTGAAAATTTAAAAGAAATTTCCCAGTTCCCCAAAAAAAAACTAAAAAAAAAAAAAAAAACCTTTTAAAACCCCCATTTTTTTTTTTTTTTAAAATAAACCCTTCATTTAAAAACCCCAAATAACCCCTTCCCATTTAAATTTAATTTTTAAAAAAATTTTTTTAAAAATAATCTTTTTTTAAAAAAAAATATCCAACCCCTTATTCTACCCCCGCCCCCCCCCTAAAGCCAAAAAACCCCGCAATTTGTGCCCCAAAAAAAAACCCATATTTCATTTCAAAAAAAAACACAAATTTTAATTGGTTTCCTGAAAAGGAAAAGAGTTGAAGAAAAAGAAAATATACCCCTTTTAAAAAGTTTGAAAAGGAAAAATAAAAACTTTTTTCCCAACAAGAAAAAATTTGAAAATTTTTCAAAAAAGAAAACCCCTTTACAGAAAATATACCAGTGGTTTTGAAAGGCCTTTTTAAAAAATAAGGCCTCCTCGTGATATGATGCGGCCAGTTTGGAAGACACTGAAGATGTTCTTCCACCCTTTGAGCGAAATGTTCTTGGCTTGTGAGTTTACCATCTGAGCAATACAGGGGAAACAACCATATCTCAAAAAATTTGGGGGGTTTTCGTGATCGGGCAATAAAAAATTTTTTAATTTTTTAAAACCCATCCCAATATTTGAAGTGTAAGAAAAAAAAAATTTTTTTATGTAAAAAAAAATTTATAAAAAAATTAAACCCTTACCTCTTCTAAAAATATGGAAAGCTTCAACAAAAATTTTATGAAAAAATTTAACCTTTTTTCTTTTTCAGGATGTGTTAAAAAGGTCTCAAGAAATTTTTAAAAATTTTAAAAATTTAGCAAATTTTCCCCTTTTTTTCAATAAATTTTCATAGAAAGTTGACGCAAAGAATCCAGAGCAAATATTCAATGTCTTCGTTAGGTTTGAAATTCCAAACCCTAAAAAATCATATAAAATTTTAAGTGGTTTTTTTTTAAATATACAAAATTTTTAATACAAAAATTTCACAGATTTAAAAACATTCAAACAAAATTGTTTGACACTTTTTTTTGGAAACACTATGAATGTTTGAAAATTTGGGTATGCAAGTCAAGTACAAAATTCTCTACTTTTTAAAACTAAGTTTAAATTTAAAATTTTTTAACTAAAAAAACTTACTAAATTTTACTAAAAAAAAGCATGGAAATTTTTTTTCATATATACAGGGGTGTCCAGAACAGATTCCTCGCGGGTCTTTTTCGGGACTGGTTTTTAAAAACCGGTCGTTCCAATGGTTTTATTTTTACCCTCACAACTACTGCTGAACCCTCTTGTGATTAGGCGTAAAAATACAAGTTTTGTACCGTTTTTATTTAAATTTTTTTAGTTTTTTAAGTCCAAATTCTCATTTAGACTTTTACGAAAACCCACCCCCCTCCTTCGATATGTAAGACACTAGGGAAAACCTGATTTGCGGGTTTTTCCACCATCCCAAAGAAAAGGGTTTCTTTGTTTGAGCTACATACTGTTTGCAAAAGTGATGGGGGGGAGCGGAAAAAGGGGGGGTTGCCCGTCGCTGTTGCCAGGGGGAAATGTTTGAAAGGGATAGGTGCCCCTTTTAACTTTTTTCCCCTTTGTAAAAAAATTTTCGATTATAAAAAGGGCTTATTAAATTTTTTTTTCCTTTTCAGGGAAAAGTTATTTAATACTGAAAACTGATCGGGTTTTTTTTCCCTTTTTTTGGTTTTTTAAACCCAGGATTCAGGAGTTAGAATGATGTTTAAGCAAATCCAATTTTTCCCCCCCTTTTAGTTTCGGATACTTTAGATTTTATTTATTTTATTTTAAATAATGTATAAAACCCCCAATTTCCCAACTATTTTAAAAAATTTAAAATGTAATTTAAAAAAAAATTTAAATTTTTTAAAAACAATCAAAAATGGTTTTTAAAAAGTAAAAAAAAGCTTAAAAATTTAAAAAACCCCCCAAACCATTTTTTTTTTTAAATTTTGTTTACAATTATATCCTCGAAATAAAACCCTACTCCCTTTTGGGGAAAAGTGGGTATAATGAAATCTTCCCCCCTTTTAAGCTAGTCAAATGGAAAAATTTTGACCCCCTTCATTGTTGGAGGGGTTTAAACCCTTTTTCCAAGGGTCCCAGGGGTACTAAGAAAAATTTGGGAACTTTTTGGAAGACTGGCAACCCCCAACCAACAACGAGAGAAACAGCACTATAGTTAGGATTAGTCCCCCTGGGAAATCTTGTCTCCCCTGGAATTGATTTTTTTAAAACTTAGTCAAACCAAAGAAATTCAAAAGAGCTGCCGAGTTATTTTTGGGCCAAATTTTTGGAACATGTGAAGGAATTTTTTTTCTTCTTGTTTTCGGGGCCTTTCCCCAATAGACTATTGATTTTGTGTGGGGAACTAATCAGACAAGTAAAGAGGGTACGTAAAAGGGATGAAAAAATTTCATTTCAAAAAATTTTTCCCTTTTTGGGGTTTGGATTCAAATTTGGGAGCTCAAAAGCCCTTACCCCTTGTTTCTGAAACCGACTTCCCAAAAATTCCTTAGGTGTTTTCTGCCACCGATTTTTACCAAAAGCCCTTTTGGCGGGCCTATGTAAACCAAACTTCCCCAAAAACTATTACCCATCTCTAAAAAATTTGGGTTTTTTTTTTTTTTAATATTTTAATGAAAGTCATCAGCCCATACTCGTTCAGTTTTTCAACAAATGGGGCACAATTTTTTGGGGAGGAAAATCCCCCCACTTCGTATCCGCCCAAATTGCAGAAATTTTAAAATGTTACCACACCCCTAGCTGCCCTTTAAAACTGGCTCATTAAATTTACTTTAACGTATGCTAGGGCCCTTTAAATGTGATCCTAAATAGGAACTTGGATAAAAATAGCAAAGGATGAAACCCTTGGGGCCCCCCTTTTTTTGGGTTAACCACTAGACTGTCAAGACAGGGCTTTGGCTGAGCAGGAGGGGCCCGTTTGTGCAGTTTTTTATCTATAAAAGGAAATTGCTTTTTTTAAGGCAATTGAATTTTAAGTTTTTCCTACAGTCGCAAAGCTTGGACAGGAACTGCAAATGAGTAAAGGGAAATAAATACATGAAAAAAAAAGGGGAAATATATGTTGTTTTTTGAAATAAGAATTTTGGGACCCCCTTGGGTTCAATTTTTTAGTTTCTGTTTAAATAAAAAAATAAAACCGGGGGCTGGATAAACAAACAAATTTTATTGGAAAAAAAAACATCAATGGTCTATAAGTAACGTTTACAAATAAACAAGAGTTGAACATGATTGGATATTTTAAAAAACCCAGGGTTTTAAAACAGAAAAAATTTGAGGGGCAAAAAGAAAATGCTACTTTATTTTAAATTCCGGGGTTTAAAAAAATGAAAAGTGTCTCTTTTACATTTTTTTTTTTTAAATTAAAATTACTTTTAACTTTTTCCCAAAAAATTTCTGTGACACAACTTTTTTCTGTTACACAAAAATACATAATCGCTTGTGCTAATACCTTTTAAAGTGTTTCCCCGGGCACCTCCCCAGATCCCGAGACCCATTGTAAAAGGATACCCCCAATTTTTTTTGTAGGAAATTTTTTCCAAAATTTTTCTGCGGGCCCAAAACCATTCGAGGCGGGGTGGCTGGGGGGGAGTTCATCCATTGACACCTGTTGAAAACCATAATGTATTTCATCTTCGGGCAGCAAAAAAAAAGGGGCCCTTATTTTCCATTCCCACAAAATTTAGATTGGGGGCCCCCCCCACATTGTCATTTTGGTCTTTCAACTATGTTTATTATTACATTTCATGGGGGAAAGTAAATTTCAAAACCAAAAATTAACTTTTTTAAAATTTCCAATTTTTATTTTTTTCATTTAAATTTTTTATTTTCTTTTTATACTAAATAATTAAAAAAGGTAGTTGAAATTTTATTTTTTTTAAATAAAGCTTTTATTTTTTTGTATTTTTTAAGAGAAATTTCTACACTAAAAGCTTACTTGAAGAGAGCCCCGGAAAAAAGGGCCCAATACCCACCCCTTCCAGTCTGTGGCCCGGTAAAAATTCTGTCCACTGCTAAAAACCAAAACTCTGGGTCTAGTTCCCCAAATTTGGATTTCCCTTCACACTACCTGTAACTTCAAAATTTTTTAATAAATTTTGGGTTTTATTTCATAAAAATATTAGAACGTAAATCTTAAACTTTTTTGTAAAAGATCTTTATCTCATATTTAGTGGTATGGAGCTCAGTGGTTAAGGCTTTTATTTGTACTGGCCCCAAATTTTAAACCCCAAACTAAGTCAATACGTTACTTTTTTTTAAAAAAATTCAAAAGCCTGCAACTTTTTTTTTTTTTTGGGGCAAAAAAAAAACGCTTTTTGTTTTTTTAAAACCCTTTTTAAAATTCCCCGGCACGCACGCTCCGTTACGGGAAAAATCTGTGCTAAAAAGGGCCGTCGACACGGGGGTTTGTCCTTTTTTTAAATTTTTATTAAGAAACTCCCTTTACTGTTTTAAAACTGGTAGAAACGTTTGCAGACAGCTTAAAAAGCGTCAAAAGAAACTTGTTTCGGATCGATTGTTTCGTTTTTATTTCTTCGATATACCCGTTTTTCATTAGTTTAAAAAAGTTGCGTTTTGGGTTGTTTTTTAAACATTTTTTCCCGAGCGGTGTTGGTGTTTTTCCCAAATAAAAGGGTTTAATCTTTTTTTAAATTGTAAAATGGTTTAAAAAATTTTTAAAACCCCCCCAAAGAAATATCGGTTTGGTTCCGAGCCGTTAATGACCCCCTCTGAATCGTTTAACGGCTCGCCCCGAGCCGTCGCAAAAAGCCCCCGCAAACAAAAACAAAAATGGGAAAAATTCAGTTATTTTAAAAACAAAAATTTTTCAGGAAAAGAGCCCTCTTTTTAAAATCTAATTTTAAAATTTTTTTTAAAAATTTACGGGGGAAAAAGTGTATTGTTTTAATTTTACGATCAGCGGGTTCCCCCCGCTCGTCATTCGGGTTTCGTGACAAAGCGCGTATATCAGTTTGTTTATTATTCCTTTTTAAAGGTTATTTTAGTGCGTTTAGTTGTTTTTTTTTATTTTTGTTATTTTTGGGGAAAAATATTTTTAAATTATTTGAAAATTAGAGTAAAACAAGGGGCCGTTTGAACCACTTCGGGGAGCCCTTTAAAGGGAACTAAAAGAAAAAGGGGAAAACCCTGCTGTAGGGGAGTCAAAATTCGGAAAAAGGGGATATTTATCCTCGTTTTTTCCATGTAAATAGGGTAAAATATTTAATAATTTGCTGCAAAAAAAAAAATTTTTTATTCATTTTTAAAAACATTTACAAGTCAAAATAAATTTTTTCCCGGTCCTATAAAAATTTTTAAAAATGTAATTTAAATAAAAAACAATACATTTTTCTAAAATTTTTTGTTTTTTAAATTTTAGTACAAAAACTTTTTCTTTTGATTTCTTTTTTTCTACAACGGGATAAACTGTGGTTTTAATATATTTTTTGGGGTTTTTTAGAACAAAATTGTGTTTTTTTTGGGTTTTAAAATTTGGTTTTTCAAAAGTTTTTCCCCAAATAACTATAATAAAAAAAGGACTCAAAAACAAAAAAATTTTTTTTGAGAAAAATTTTTTCAAGGTTTAAACCAAAAATTTTTCAAAAAAAAAATTTTTTGGGTTTAATTTTTTCTTTTTTAACCCATTTTAACATATTTTTAGAACTTTTTTATTTTAAAAATATGCCCATATTACGGGGTATTTAAACATTTTTTATAAATTTTAAATAAAAAAAACCGGGGCGTTGCCTAAAACAGGGCCTATCACTAAGGGGTAAAATGCATATCACTTGGAGGGTTAATAAAAATTAAAGAAAAACTGTAATGATTGTGAAAAAAAAAACAATAATAAAATTCAATGCTTCAGAAAGGGGAGCCCTGTTTTTTTTCACCTGAATTCTGAATTATTAAAACAATCAATAAGGTAGGTAATGATTTATTTTCTATTTATTTTTTAAAGTTTACTAGGGTTTTCAACAAAATTTTTGGGTTTATAGAATAACTCCAAATTTAGAAAATTTACTTCTTAAAACTTTTTTTTTTTTTAAAAAGAATACCGAGAAAAAAATTTTTTTCCAAAAAACATATATTTTTTTTCCGTTTGTAAATTATGGGTTTTTGTAAAAAATTTTTATTTTCAAAATTTTGGGGAATTGTTTCCCAAAAAAAGTAAAAAATTGATTATACTTTTTTTTGTTCTTTTTAAAAGATGAAACTTTTAATCGTATTACGGGAAAAAATTAAAAAAAAAACTGAAATATCTTTTAGGGGACCCCCAAAAGTCAAATTTTTTTTTTTTAAACTTTTATCTTTTTTTACATTTTTTTTTTTATTTTTTTAAATACTTGGAAGACAAAATTTTAAAATTTAATTCAAAACCCCAAAAGGGGGCAATAAAAAACCTTTTAAAACAAAACAAAATTTATTTAAAGGTTTTATAACCCAAAAAAATTTTAATATGATTTTTGTTGAAAACCCCTTTTACATTTTTGCCAAATTTGCTTGGAACTTTTCCCCCAAATAGAGGGTTCAAGGTCCGGCACAAAAAGGTTTAAAAATAATTTTGGGGAATGATTTCCGAAAATTCCAAAAATATTTTTTTAGAGTTTTTTGAAACCCCCTTGGTTTTCAAAGACAAACCCTTTCCTAATTTTTGGGCCCAGTAGTTTTGGGCAATGTGAAATTTGGGGCCAAAAAATTTTTGAGAGTTTTTTTTTTGTCTGGGTTTGGAAAAATTTTTTTAACTCAGAAACATTTTTTGGATCCTTAACAAAAAGGTTTTTTGGCAAGGAAGTTTTGTAAATAGCCAATAAAAAAGGCCAGATTTTTGGGGCGCTAGATATGGGGGGATGGGCCCGGGTTTAGATTTTTGAGGGAAAAGTAAAAACTTTTAAATAAATTTTTAACGCGGGGGGCCCTTAGAGGGAACAGTGATCCCTGGAGACAGTATTTTGTTTTTAATGGACCAGATTACAAATTAACAGAAAAAAGTCGAAAAAAACCCCCAAAAAGGGGTTTTTTTAAAATTTCCCAAAAAAACATAAATTGCCACACCGGTTTTGTTGATTAAATTAAATTGAATTCATTGTTATAAAAAATCTAGACCCTTTAGCTTCCTATGAAAAACAAAATTTAAATTTTCATTTTTTCCCCATCTATTTATTGACGGCTTTTCCCACCACACTTACGGGGGAAAAGTGAACCCAATGCCCTCAAAAATCTACCTGTTTCACCTTTAAAAATCATACCTACCCCCCCCAAAAAAACCCGGGGCCTTTCTTTGGGCTAATTTCGCTTTTCTGCTTTCCCAAATTGGGCAAACACTAAATTAAATTGCTTTATGGCCATAAAATGGGGGGGGAAATTTAGATATGATTTTGAATTTATCATTTAAATGTAATTGGGGGGAACCGGCCATAACTTTAAATTTTTTTTAAAAAGCAACTTTTCCCTTTAAAATTAACACTTTGTTTTGGGGGACTACTTTTTTCTAACTTGGTGGTGGCGCTGCGCGGTAGTGGCAAATTTCAAAATTTGGGTGGGCACCAAAAAGCATTAAAAAGCCCGGCAAAAAAGGGCGGTGAGGGGCACAAGGTTCCCGGGGCAAGGGGCTAGCCTCACTAAACCAATATCTTTTGAAGCGGGGGGGGTACTTCTTTAGAAGTAGTCCCTACCCGCAGCGCCACCACTACTTTTAAAAAGAATTTCCGCGTCAACGTTTTTAATACCTTTTGAAAATAAATGGACGCTTTTTTTGATTTTTTTAAAAAGACCTTTAACATGCCCATTTTCCATTTTGATTGCCAACCAAAAGGGAAATGGAAATGTTGACACCTTATTGTAGGTTATCACGGTGAAAAGGGCTTTATAAAATCTCCCCTTCTTAAACAGAGGAATTTCGGGGACGGGTTAAGTAACCTTATATTTTTAATTTAAATGACAAATTAAAACAATAATATGGGTTGGAGATATTAATAAAACGTATTACCCAAACCCACTGAAATGATAAAAAAAAAAGAATTTGTTAAAAAAAATATTTAAAGAATAAAAATTATGCAATCCTTTGTAAATTTTTCCCCATTTAAAATTCACTCAAAAAAACCAAAACAGAAATTTGATAATTTTATTTAAAAAAAAAACCTGTTAAACAAAAGTATAAAAAAACGGGGTAAGTCTTAACACTTCTTTCCCGATCATGATGGACAATTGTTGAGCTTTTTTTGCCCTTCCTAAATTCCCTTTACAACTGAAAATTTTTTACTTTTCAGGAATGCCGCAATTTCTCAAAAGAAAAAATAACTTCTTTTTTCTAAATAAATTGAACGTGGGGGCGGGGGAGTTTGTATACTGTGCTAAAGTGCATAAAAAAATATAAATAAGTTTCACAATTTTTTTTAAAATTTTTATTTTGATCGGTTTTTCCCAAAAAAAAAAGTTAAAAAAAAAAAACCTTTATGAAATTGGATCCCTTTTCAAGTATTAAAAGAAAAAAAAAATAATCAAAATTGCTTAAAAAAAAAAAATAAAAAATTTTTAAGAACTCCCAAAATTTTTTAAATGTATAAAAAAAAAGGTGAAAGAAATTACAAAAAAAACCGGAAAAAAAGCAAAAAAAATTTTTTTGTGAGAAAATTAAATAATTTTTTTAAAACTTTCCCTAAAACAGTTTGGAAATTTTTAAAAATTCAAAAATTTGGGTAATAAAAAACAAGAGAAAAAAGATAATTTTTCCCAATAAAAATATAAAGGGAAAAAAAAATACCCCCCCCCAAAAAATAAAAGGGGTTAATGTTTTTAAAAAATTTTTTTTGTAAATGGGGAAAGAGATAGAGTTTATTTCCCAATCAAAAGGGTTTATAAAAATTTCTAGAAACATCAGAAAGCAAATGGGTTAAGACAAAGATACCCAAAAATTTAATTTAAAACCACAATTTGCTTTTTTTGCCTGAAAACTCGGCCCCCCCCTGGGGTTTGGGGAATTTGTAATTGACTCTTTTAAAGATAAGTCACAAGGGGGTTTGAAAAAATTTTCCCATTTCTGAAATTTAAAAGTTCCCAAATCACAACTAAGTCCCATTTAAAAGAAATTTAATTAATTCATCATTTGTTTCAGCAATTTTTCCTGGAAAACTAAGGTTTCTAAGGTAGAAACCTTTAATTTAAAAAGGATAGTAAAGATAACATTTCAATTATCGCCCGGGGTTCGTTTTTTGCCGGTGAAATCAAAAATTTTTAAAAAAAATTGAATTTTAGGCTTTTAAAGGGGTTTTTTTAGAAATTAACGATTTTTATAGATGATTTTTCAACAGGGTTTTTCCCGTGAAAACAGATCAGTGGAAAACAGCTGCAATAGAATTTCTTGATGGTATTATAGATTCAGTAGAAAAAAGGGGGGAAATATTTTTGGGAAATTTTTTTATGGACCTGACAAAAGCTTTTGACAGTGTTAAACTTTCAATTTAATTAAAAAATTTAAAAATTTAACTGGGAGTTTAAAAAAATAATTCATTAAGCTGGTTCAAATCATACCTAGATAACAGGAAATTTAGTTTGTAGAAATCACAAATATCCCAAAAAAAAAAAAAAGTTTCAAAAAAAAAACCTCTGATTGGCGGGCCCACCCAAGTTTGGAGCCCCCCCAGGGCTCAATATTGGGCCCGTTCCCTTTTTGTATGCTACTTAAAAAATATCTCTTTAAAAATTTAGAAAAGTTGCCCAAAACAATCTTTGTCTATATGCAAAGACGCAAATTTAAAATTTTTCAGGGAATTTAATAGACAAAAATTGAAAAGATAACAAGAAAGGGGAAATTAAGTAATTTTGGGAACGATTTCTGAATTTTCATAATTTTAAAAATTAAATATAAAAAAAAAATTTTTTTTTTCCCTTTAAAACATCAAAAAACCCACAGTTGAAAATGAATCAAAAAAAAATCTTTGGGACAAGGGAGCAAATTTCCCAGAAAAAAAAGCTGCACAACATTTTTAGGGTTAATAATGGGAGGGAAAATTTGGGAACTGGGAAAAAACATGGTTTCAAAAAGTTTTTAAACTAAAATAAATTCCGGGTTATATGCTATTTCAAAAATTTCAAAACTGTGTGACCTCACAACATTGGGGAATGAAATTTTTTTTCTTTTATACATTTTCATATAACGTAAGGTATCTGTCTAAATGGCTCAAAAAAAAAAAACCCAATTTAGATTTAATTTCCTCAAAACCCAAAAAAAGGGGCCAATCAGAAATATGTTTAAAATTTAAAGAAGACGTTTCATTTTAAGGAATATTTTAAAATTTGAACATTATGACAGTATATAGTCAATATATTTTCGTACTATAATGTCCCTTTAAAAAAACACTTTTTCCAAGAATCTTTTTTAATTGGGTTTCACTCATAAATACTAAGGCAAAAAATGATTCAAAACCCATTATCCCCGCTTGAAATTTTTAAGAAAAAAAAAAATTTTATTTTGGGGACAAAAGTTTCAAAAAGTATTTTCCCCGGAACTTTTTAAAAAAAGAACAAAACATAAATGTTTTTAGAAAAAATTTAAAAATCTCTTCAATTTTAAAAACCATTTTATATTTTAGGGAAGATTTTTAAGTTAACCCCCAAACTTTTAAAATGTGTTTTAACTTAGATATTTATAGCTATAGCAAAATTTAAATTAAATGTACTCAATTGTATGTATGTAATGAAAAAGATATTTTGAATTTGAATTTTGAAATTGTTTTTATAGATTTTTATTCAAAACTATCTAAAAAAAAGCCACACCCGGAAAAAAAATTTTTTTTGGCTCCAAGGTTTTTAATTTTTGGGGGTTTTAAAGTTAAAAATATATTTTGAAAATTTTTTTTTTCGTTTTTTGGGATTGAATAAAATAGGCCACATATTCATTCAAAAAGTTTTGATACTATTTTTAATTTTTGGGTTTTGTTTTCTGAATTTTTTTTAAAGTTTTTTTCCTTATTTTTTTAAATTTTAAATTGTTGAAAAAAATGTTGTTAATTTTTAAGTTTTTTTTATTTTATTCATTATTAAATATTTTTTATTTTAAATTTTAGCAAAAAAATTAAAAAAACGTTAATGTAAGGTTAAAAAATGCTTGTTAAATAAAATTTTTAATTTTTTAGTTCCATTATTTAGATTACATTTATGCCTTATATTTATTTTAGAGAACTAAATTTTAAAAAACCTATGAAGGGGCATCGCTGGCTGCCTTTTGGACCTTTTTGCATGCAAAATTTTTACTATTGTTATAAGTGTTTTAAAAAGTTATTGGGGCTTTTTTTTGCTGTTTTGTAGAATTGCAAATAAAAAATAAATAAATTTTCTCAATTCATTTGCTTAACTGGTCTGGCGGGGTTGTTTGTTTGCTTTTTTTGTACCTGTAGATAAATAATTTTCCAAAAGCGGGGAAACCCTATAAAAAAAAAACAGCCCAAACGACTAAACACTTACTTCTTGCTCAAATTTTTTTAAAAGGGAAAAAAATTTTGCGGGCTCTATGCAATTCCCCAAAAATTGCCCAAAAGGGCCCACCTAGCCTACTTGAAAGTACGGGGTTTTGGGGCAAAATGGCCCTCCCTAGTTTGAATCAGTACACCAAAGGGAGCGCCAGGCCCAAAATTTGCGGGTGGGAGTAGTGGCTTTTGGTGGGGGGGGAAGACGCCATTTTGGGTTGGGCCCTTTGAGTGGACGGCAGCATCTTTTTTTTTGGTCGTAAAAAACCTTTTTTTTAAAAACAAGGGATAGTGTAGTAAATGACGCAGGGGGCATTTCTTTGGCGGTTTGGTTTGACTGGGCCAGGGAAAGTTTTCCCTGATGCAAAAAACCAAAAGGAAAATTTTGGATTGCAAGTGTAGGGGGAACAGGATCGGAAACTTCCTGAAAACCCAGGGGGTTTTCGCCCCAAAAAGTGTGGGGACCCCGGGAAAAAACATTGTGGCGGGTGAGAGCGTTATTGAAACAATCCCCATCGCGCTCTCCCGCGGAAACATGCTGTGCCTTGGGTTTATCCCCCAAAAACCCGGTAAAGGGCGAATTTTCCCAACTCGACCTTCACTTACACCCCTAAAAGGGAATAGGGTTGGGTTAAAGATTTGGGGGGCCCAGAAGCCCTGGGTGAAACTTTCAGATGTTTGGGAAAATGAAATGTTAGCCTTTTTGGCAACCCGGGACGCTTTTTCTTTGGTCTACGATGAAGCCCTTTTTTCACCTCTCCGGCTCAGTAAATAAGCAAAACTTTCGGTATTTGGGCAGCTAAAAAACCCACACACTTTTCCACCAAAGCCCTCTTAATTTCCCCCCAAAAAGGGGACATTTTGGTGCGCTGTGTCCTAAAAGGGCCCATTATTGGCCCATATTTTTTTGAAAAGAAGGCAAACTTTTTCAGTGTAACCTTGCGCTATTGTGGATTTTTTGGAGAACTTTTTATTTCCCAAAATTGAAGAGAAATGGTGGGAAATGATAGGAACCCTTTGGTTTCAACAGGAGGGTTCCCCAGGGGTCAAAAAACGCCCTTCGTTCAGGGGCCCAAAATCCTGAAAAAACCATTTTCCCCCCGGCCCGCCTGATCTCGTTGCGGGGGGGATTTTCCCCAGGGCCCCCCTTCGTTCCCCGATTTGACCCCAAATTGTTTAAATTTTTTTTGGGGTCACCCAATCTGGGGTTTTATAAATTTCCCGACCAAGGCCCTTTGGGAAAACCCTTAAGGAAGCAATTGCTGATGTCACCCCGCGGGAAAAACCCGCCAGCTTGGGGGGCAAAAAGTTTTTGAAAAATTTTTTTGAACGACTTAAAAAGGTGCATCCCCTCGCCCAAGGTCGTCCCCCTGGACGATATCATTTTCAAAACATAATGAAAATAAAAAGGCATAAATATTTAGTTTTCAAAAATAAAAAGTTTTTTAATTATTTTGGAAAGGTTTTTTTTTAAAATTTAACCTGTAAAATCGGAGTCCATTCTGCCCCCACCCGTAGTATTTTTTTTGGTTGAAATCACTGCATCCCCAAAATTACCTTTCAACATTTACTCTGAAAAAAGGAAAAATGAAATCTGGGGTTTAGACAAACATTTTTAACTAGCTTTTAAAAAACTAAAAGATATTTTTTCCAATTTTCCCCTAATACTTTTAAGGGATCTCCCATAGAATTTACAATTTTGTTTAATCACTTGGGGCCCTGAAATTTTTATTTATTTTTGTTTTATTTATAAACTGTTTTATTATTTATCAGGGTTGTATTATTTTATCCGGTTTTATTAAACTTATCACCTTTTATATTATTTATACCCCATTGAAATTATTTATACCGTTGTATTTTTTTAAATAATGTTTTTTTTATTTAATTTTTGTATTTTTTTTTCACCGCTGTATTATTTATCACGCTGTTTTTAATTTTTCACTTTTTATATTTTTTTATCACTGTTGTATTTTTTTAAAACCGTTGAAATTTTTTTATCACTGTGGGTTTATTTATAAAAGTGTTTTTAATTTTATCACTGCCCGTTTTAATTTCATTTGTTGAAATTTATTTATCGCTTTTTGTTTTTTTATCACGGGTTGTTTTTTATTTATATTATAACTTTTAACTATTTAGTTTTATATTATTTTTTTAATTTGTGCTTTTGGGACAATTTTTTGTTACTTTTTGGGTTTTGCTATCTAATTCTTTTTCTATATTTGAATCTTTTTGTATAAATTTTTTTTTTCCCCTTTTTCATACACTGTTTTCTTTTTTATTTTATCTGGACATGATTTGGGGGTTATTGTGATTCAAGTCTTTAATTGTTTTTAAAAACATTGATTTCTTTTTAGTTATAGCCCAATAACCATTATTTTTGTGTATTTTTCTAAATGTTCTTTATTAAAAAGGGTTGTCCCAATCAAAAAAATTTAAATTCCCTAACACAAAACTTTTTTTAAAAAAAAATTTCAACTTAAAATGGAATCATATTAATTAAATTTTTTCCCCATAAAAATTTATGGAAAGATGGGGAAAAAATTTTAAAAAATTTTCAAAAAGCAATTAAAGGGCCTTTTTAAAATCAACCTATGGGGGGGGGGTTTTTACGCTCTTGTTGAAAACAAAGTTAATTGTATCTTTTAAAATTTAGTCCCACCTTGTTTTTGACTTTTTTTTGAGGTTTTTTTGTACATTTACAAAAAATATTTGTTTTGTGATTTTTGTAGGCAAAAGTAAAAAAACAAATGAGGGGTTGGAAATGTTCATTTAATAAGATTTCCCTAATTGTGGATTTTGATTTTTTTAAAATTTTAAAATTTTTTCAAAATCTTTGTATATTGATTTCTTTTTTTTAAAATATATAATATTTTAAAAATTTTTAAACAGTTTACATTTTTAAACAAAAAAAGCTTTTGATTTTATTGAAACATATAAAAATTACGTTTAAAAATAAAACTTTCAATGCCCTGGGGCATAATGAGTTTGTTAACATGGGATCAAGAGATGTCATTTTGAGCTTGAGAGAAGAAAAGGGAAAGATAGTGTCTGTTAAAGGGAAACTTTTGCTGACGGTTAGGAACTGGGGCCCCTGATCCTGTCCCAAACCCTTTTCTGACCCATTTTCCAAGTGTAAAATTTTAAAAATTTGATGATACCCACCCCTTTGAAAAAAAAAATCCCCAAGTTTTTTCCCTAAAAAAATGTGAACTGCTTTTAAGAACAAAAAACCAACCCAGTAATTGGTATCAAACTTCCCCTTTCCCCCATATCTGGTTCTTTTTTAAACAATCTCAAACAATAATGTACTATTTTACCGTTAAAAATTTAAATTACACATTAAACATTTACTTTTTTCTAGTTGGTTTAAATTTTAAATTGAGTTTAAAATTTCCCGGTTTAACTTTTTAAAATGTTGAATTTAAATTTTTTTTGCTTCCACAAGATGAACCAAGGTTTTTGATTTTAAAACAAAATTTAGCCGTTGGCCAAACACCTAGAATAAAAAATTTTAAAATGCGAAATGTACCCAAAAAATTGGGAAAGTACAAAGAGGATGTGTCATTACCACTGATGTTGCATCAGCCAAAAACAGTTCAAAATCCGTCATAAAACCCTTTCCCTACGAAATTATAGTTTTGTCCACAGCAATCCCAAGCTGTAATTTCTTTTTGGATGTATAAGTACATACTCCTTTCTGTGGGATATCTTCCATTACAAAGCCAAATTCCAAAATTTTCGCATTCAAATCCAGAGATGCATATTTCCCTGCGTTCAAAAGGGGGATACCGGGTTTTTGAGCAAAAGGGTAGACGTTTCAGGGTTCCCATAGTCTTTGGGGTCTTCATAATCATATGAGTGTTTTAAAATTATTTCCAATTTGTTCTTCCCAAGGCTTGCAACTGCCAACCCCCTTTGAAAACAGTTCGTTAAAAAACCACTTTCCCCAAAAGGGAAGGGGGGGGGATGTACATTTCCACAAACAACTTCGGGGGGTTTTGTTTTCCCTCACATTGTGATCTATAGTTTTTATTAGCTACCAAGTTATATTTGCAATAAAGTTCTGGTACAGAACCCCTGGAAATTACCCCTTTTTTACCTTAACTAGTTTTTCTTTAGGGTTTAAACTCCTTTTAAAAAAACTTTTTTAAAAATTGCACATCCTTGGGAAATTTTTTTTTAAACAAAGGGGGAGTGTGCTTTCATCAATGTTTTCCCTTTATTTATTATAAAATTTATTTTTTAAAAGGGCCAAAAATAATTGTACCCAAAAAAAACCAAATTTTCAATTTTCAAAATTTTTTATCTGAACTCCCTTTTCTTTACTGCTACATGAGCAAAAATTAAAAGTAAAACATACCATCTGTGTGAGCAACAGTGAAGAGTGTCTTGGGTTGTATCAATGTTCTTTGCCTTTTACCCCGTGATTGGAAAAGTTAGGGTGAAGGGAAGGGAAAAACTGGCCCAAAAACCTGGGGCGTAAAAGCGTTTTCGCCCAACTATAAAAACAAATTATTTAAAAATCAAAACAGAAAAAATTTAAAGCACTTAGAAATTTTAAAAATTTAGAGATACACACTATAGTCCTGTTTAGTTAAAATCAATTTAAAATAATACGGGAAAAAAAACGATCATTTCAACTCATTCTTGCCCCCTGTAACCGTAAAGGGGAAATTACATTTTAAATATCCTTGGAGTGATCATCATATTAAAACGGCACTCAATTAAATTTTTGAAAATTGAAAAGTTAAAAAAAGTTAAGAACGTCTTATTTTAAACCCGGAGAAGTTTGGGAAAGAAGCCCTCTCTAAAAATTTTAAACTGGGGACCCAAAAGCTTAACGTTTTAATTTTCCGGAAAACACAAGGGGGGCCGGAAAGGGGAAAAAATGTTAAAATTTTCAAAAATTTTAAATCGAAAACCCCAACAGACGTGTGGCAAGCACTTTGTACTGAAAAAATAGAACACACAATACTGACATATTTTTTTTAATTTTTTGGTTTTGGGTTTTTATCACCAAAAGAGAATGGTAAAAAAAACGAAATAGTTGTCCCACCCGACTTCTGTATACTTTTTTTTTTAAAGGTGAAAATTTTTAATTTAATTCTTAAAACAAACTGGGATCTTTTCCCTACATAAAAAAGGGCCCTTAAAAAATCTTTGGATACAATTTATAAAAAAGCAAATTTTAAAAATTAAAAGCGACGGAGAAAGTATGTTAAAATATTTATAGTACAATGATTTTTAAAAAAAATGTTTGAAAAATCTACGTACGGGGAAAATTTGAAATCAACAACAATAGTCTAGTGTTTTTAGGGAAAAAAAGGGAAATTATAATTTTGGGAAAAAAGACACTTGCTCTCCTATTTTGTTGATCCCATTCCCATTCTCTAAAACCCCTTCTGTGGTGACGTGAAATGAGGGCCCATAAAAGGCAAGTTTTTTAAGGAAACCCTTTCAAAAAAATGGCCCCTGGCCAGATTGGGGTTTCTGGCTTGGCTCAGTGGCTGCATTTTTTAATTAATTTCCCCTATGCGTGATTTTAATTTTGGTATTTAATTTATGATTTTCAATAAAGATTATTTTGGTTTAAACCCAAATTATTTTCCAAATTTTCTTTAATTAGAATCTAAATTTTGGCAAATTTGTGACTAAAAACAATCCTTTTTTTTGTTTTGAGTGTTCTTATAAAAGATTTTTAAGGGGTATTTTATTTTTCAAAATTGATAACCCCTACATCTTTTTTTTTGTAACAAGGATTGGTTTTTTTTAATTTTTTGTAAATTTTTGTTTACAGTCTCCCAAAAAAGACTAAAGGGAGTACAAAAAGACCCTACTTTTCCTTCCATGGGGGAATTTTATGAACCCAATTTTTCCCAATATGGGTCATGAAAAAACGTTTTTTCGATACTATTTACTTTATTTTAAAAAAAAAAAAAACTACCCACTCTTTTTGGGTTTGTGAAGCCCGGGTTTTCTGATCAGTGAAATTAGTTCAGTTAGTATCTCACAGATAAATCCAGCAGTTTTCCCCTCCCTTTTCTCTCTTTTTCCCTCTCTCAGTCTTTCCCCCCAGCACACAATAAAGTTACTAATAAACTAAGCTAATAGTTTCGGGTTTAAAAAAATCTCCCCAGCTCTTTGTTTGGGAAAAAAAATTAAAGGTTTTGAAAGTAGGGACATGCGGGGTGTCCCACAAACAAAACATTGGCTTCGACAGTCATTTTTTTCTATTTGTCAATGTTTACACTATTTTCCCAAAAATGAAAAATTATTTTTTTTTCAATTTTCTGCTTTTAAAAATTTTCCTTTTCGTACCAAATTTTGTTAAGGTCGGCGTTTTTAAAAAAGTTTCCCCCCAAAATGGGAAATGTTCCCCTTAAAACCCCAAACTTTACAAATAAATTTGTAATTAATTAGTAAAAATGCATATTTTTGCATTATTTTATAGAATCTGTTGCGGGGCTAACTGTTTTTTAAATAAACATTTTTTTGTTTAGATTGTAAAAACACAAATATACCATTTCGAAGTTTGGTTTTTATAATACATTTTTTACAGAATATGTATCAAAATCGTCGAAGTGTGGTTTTATAAAAATAATTTTTATATTTTTTTTTTGGCAATGAAGTAGTCCAAACCTTACTTTTTACTCCAAATAGATTTAAACAAATTTTGCATTTTAAACAGTATAAAAAAAAAGCTTTACCTATTTTTTTTGTATGGGAAAAATTAAAAAGAAAGTGAAAAAAATTTAAAAAAAAATTTTTTTTTGGGGGGTAGTTTTTTTTTTTTTTTTTTTTTCTGTAGGCATTATTATTTTTTAATCTATAGTGTGTTTTTTTTCCTGGTTTTTTAGGCCCTTTTTTAAATTTGGAAAAAAAACTTTATTCTATCTCAATTTAAAAAAAGGGGTTTTTAGCGGGTTTTTCCCCAAAAAAATTGCAAATTGAGTAAAAAATGCAAATCGACCCCTATTTGGGTTAAAACCCCTTTTGAAAAAACAACGGGACTTTTGAAACATAAACAAAAAAAATGTACGGCAAATGAAAGGGTTTAAAAATAAGTAAATTTGAATTTGGGGGAAAAATTAGAAATGAAATGAAAAAGAAAAAGTCTTTATTTAACCAGACGAAAATTGGGACTAAAAGTCCCTTCTTTCCCCTTAAAACCTTTATACCAAAAAAAAATTACAAATTTTAAAAGTTTTGTTTTTTTAAAAACAGTTTAATTTTCAACTGAAAAAAAAGGAACATAACCCATTATAATACAAAAAAAAAAATATTTTAAAATAAATTTAAAATTAATAACCAATTTGTGGGAAAAAATATATGAATTACAAGAAAAAAATAAATTAACAGACTTAGAAAAAAAAAAATAAAAATTTTGAAAATTCCCCTTCCCCCCTCACACACCTAACTTCAACTGGATTTACCAAAAGTCATTCCCAAATTTTTTTAACTTAATAGTAAAACATAAAAAATAAAGGGAAAAAAAAAAAACTTACCAAAACCCCATTCTTAAAGTTCCTCCAAAGCTTGCCAAAACACTACCCGGGAAACTCGGCCGGCAGGGGAAAGGTTTACCCCCCGGGCCCGAAGCGATAACATTTTTTCAATGTTCCCCTTTCCATCTGGAAAGGGGAATTTTCCCCCGACGGCAAGAAATTTTCGGTAAACGATTTTTTAAAATTTAAGTTTTTGAGGGAGGAATTTCAAAGAAGCGAAGCACCCCGCGGTTTTTCCGGGGGACCAACGGGGGGACAAAAACTTGGGAAATTTCATCAATATTTAGGGGACTTCGGGGTGCCTTGTGAAAAAAAGAAATGGGTTTTGAAAATTTATTTGAGCCCCCTTTTAATTTTTTGTTAAAAAAAGTTTAATCATTAAGAATTGGGTTACCCGAACTCTTCTTTTAAAGAAGAAATTTTGAATCGGAAAGCAGAAAATTTTTTGCACGTTGAATTTTTCAGAGAGCTGGGCGACCTTTTCATTAAAAACACCGAAATCCAATTAGCTGTTTATAATATTCTCAAATCAAATGTCCCTTTTTAAAAACTGTTTTTTAAAAAACAATTCAGAAAAGGTTTAAAAAGATTTTTTTCCCTCATATGGAAGATCAGGCGATGCGGAAATTTCACACCGGAGACCATCCAGACAAAGAGTAGCTATCTCTGGGCATCACAGTCCTGTAGGCCCAAAACTGAAGGCAGGGCCCAAAAGGAGGTCCAAGCCAATCGGAAACAGGGGGAACGCTCTAGGTGCCCTTTGCTGACTAAATGAGCCCAAAAAAACAAAGGGACTTTTTAACAACAATTTTCTCAAAATTACTTATTGAATTTTTACAGATTACTCAATAAAGAAATCCAAAACCCCATGGATTTGGTTAAAGCACATTTTTGGGTTTTACTCAACCGGGCAGTACATACAAAAAAAACTTTTTAGGAATTTTTTATGGAAACCTTATTGTTATTATAAAATAGCAATCTTTTAAAAAAATAACCCTAATTTTTTTTTTTATATGTTGGTGGTTCTGCAAGATTTTTATCATGAAAGATCACAAAACTTACCTGAGAAAAAATACAAAATTCCCCTTAAACTTTTTCAAACAGGGAAATGATTCACGATATAAACCCCCTTAAAATCCCGATGTCCCAAAATAGTGGCTTGTTAAACCCTTTTTTGTATACCCGAGAAATAAAAAAGGGAAGAAAATGGCAAATTTAGACAAGATATTCACATTTTGTGCATTTGGCAAAATGGTTTCAGATTGTGATCTGCCCTTTGGTAATGCCCCATTTTAAAACCCCAAAAATTATATTTTTTTTGGGTTGTCTTTTGCTATTTTTTGGGCTCTGGCCCCCATTAATTTTTTTTTTTTTTTTTTTTCTTATTTTAATAAATTTATGGGAAAAATTGGGATCATGATTAAATTTTTGACTACAATTTTTCCCTACAATATAAAATTTTATAATTACCAAAAATGAATATTTTTAAAAAAACCAAATTTTCCCCCGTGGATAGCACAAAACCCCCAAGTTTGTCAAAACTCCCTTTTAAGATTACACTGTAAAGACTGTGTAAAAAACCAGGTCCAAAAAAGTAAAATAACATATATTTGTTATTTGGGGTTTTTAAAAAACTGATTGTTCTCCTTTTTTAAAGTGATTTTATCTTTTGCAAAGTTAGGTTGGGTTTAAAGGGGGACCATGCCAGGAAATGGAAAAAATTTGGAGAGATAGGACATCAGCAAACCTTTTCCTAAAAAAGACAAGACCACTTAGGTACTGACTTTAACAAATAGTCGTGCACACGAAAAATGTTGCTACTAACCATATTTTTTTAAAAAATAGTAATAATTGGGTATTCAAAAAATTCTTTTAAGACAAAATTTTTTTTTTGATAAGCCTAAAAAGGGCCCTCTCTTCACTCCTCCTACCTATGTCAAGCTATCACTGGCCGTGTGGGTTTAAATTAAATTTTTCAGTTTAATAAACAAATATTTTTTTAAAAACCGTTTTTACATTTTCGCACCCCTGGCACTTTCTTACTAGAGAAGAGGGAGACTGAAAGAGAAATTTGGTTTTTTTTTTTTAAATTTTTTTGTAAGAGATTAAAGTGTCAAAATTTTATACCAAAATTTTTTGCTGAACAGTATTATTTCTATATATTATAATGGGGCGATACAAAAATTTGTGCAAAATTAAATTTGAAAGATAATTTCTGTGAAGAATTTAGTGTTTTTCCCAAAATTTATTATTCACAAATGGTTTTTTTTTCCCAAAAAACTAAAAAGAATGTGGGATTTCTGAAAAAAACTTGTCCCTCCTTTTTAATCTCCCCTTGCCTTTCATACTAGGGTTTTATAGAAGCGGGGACAATTTCTTACAAATTTAAAAAAACTAATTTTTTTTCTAAAACCCCGCTCGATTTTTCGTTCAGCAGAGACTTTTCATTTCCCAACAAGTCTAAAACCCAAAAAAAAAAGTTTAAAAAGCTGAAAAAAGCTGTTGTTTTAAAAACAACTTTAACAAAAAAAATGGGGCAATTGCATATTTCCCTTTGTTTTTTTAACTTTTAATTTTTATAGTCAATGGTTTGTGGAGAGGGTGCTTTTCAAATTTTAAAAAGGATATAAATGGCAAGCATCCCAAAAAAAAGCATAAAATTTCCTATGTCCCCAAGCATATAATTAAAGGGTTTTTGATGACAAAAATAAACTGAATCAGAAAAATTCAATTAAGTATCCTTTAGGAGAAAGGAAATCAAAAAGTAGTTTTTTAAAAAAAAAGGGGACTTTAATTTTGGGCCCAAAAAAAAAATTTAACCCATTAACAAATTTACCCTTTTTCACAAAAAATACCCTTAAAACTTGAAATTCTTTTTGAAAGTATTTTAAAGGGGTTTTCAAGTAGAAGAAAACACAATCCCCAAAAAACCTCCAAAAGAGATTAATAAGTGCTAAATTCTTTAAAAAATGCTAAAGGCGGCAAATAAAACAAAAACCAAAATAAAAATAAAAATTAAAAAATTTTTTGGTTTTATGGATAAAAAAAGGCAAGAAAAAAGAAAACCACTTGCCAATAGTTTCAAATTTAAATTTCACAGCAAGAAAGGGTGGGCAGATTTAAACCCGCTAATCACACGTTTTCTTTAAGGGGTTAATATACCCCGAAAAAATTTTTTTCCTTTTTTTTCACCCGGAAATACAGAAATTTTTCAAATATTTCTTTAAAAAATTCACAATATTGAAAAGGTGGGGCAAAAATCTCCTTGGGCAGAAAATTTTTTTAAAACAATTTTAGAAAAATTATTACCACCTACTAAGACATTAACATTCCCCAAAAGGGAGATCAACAGCAGTTAACTTTTGGAAAAATATTACAAATCCGATAAAAAAAATGAAAAAAAAAACAAAAACCATATAGATGCTAAAAAAAACCCCCGTTAAAAATTTATATGTTTCCCCCGACAAGCCCCGAATTATGTGCTTTGAAAAATTTTTTAAGAATTTAACATATAGCTAAAATATATAAAATATATTAGTGGGTTGGGGCTTTTGGGATAATGCACAAAATTTTTTTTTCCTTTTAGTTCGATTACTTTATAAAGTAATATGAAAGTTATAAAATATTTTAAAATTTATTTTCCATACCCCAAAAAAATTTAAATTTTTTTAAACCCCAAAACAAATACAATCCCAAAGACTAAAAAGGGGATTCCCCTTTGGGGCCCCCAAATTTTTTGGCCCCTCCCTGGAAAATAAATGTATATACACTTTTCCCCCTTGTTTCACCTGAAAAAGGGGTTAAGGGATATTACCCCTTAAAAAAATCACGGGGGAAAACGTTTTTGGAGGGTACGTGGCCCCCCATCTGGCCCGGGGAGGGGCGCACAAACAAATTCAAAAAAATTTTTCGCCACAATTAAATAAATAATAAAAAAAAATTTTGCTTTTTTCCTTTTTACAACCTTTTTGGGCATGTACGTAGGATTGGGGGGGTATGTTTTTTGTTTTTGTTCAGAAGACATAAAAGGTATCTTATCTAGTAAGATTGGGGATGTCAATTTCTAGTGTTAAATATAATTTAAGTCGAAAATAATGCGCCCACAACCTTCAGTCTTGATAATGAAGAAAAACTTCCATAATACAATCTATAATTTTAAACAAAGTTTCTGTACCTGGGACATGGCTAACGACCCCCATCAAGGGTTTTTGGGAGCAGTTGAAAATCAATTCCATCTCCATATTCCCAAAGCAACTTTCGTTTTTTTCTCGGGTTTAAATAACTGAAACACAACATTATAAAATTTAAACCCTTTATTTGAAAAATTTTTTTCCGTATGACAGACTTCAGAAGCTACACAAAAAATGTAAAATTTAATTTTAAAACCCCCCAACCCTTTTTTTTAAGTTCAAATTCTTGGTTTTTTTAATTAATTTCAATCGTATTTTTTTTTTTATTTCTTTTAAAAAAAGGTAAAAAATTATTGATGGAAATTTTATTACAAAGTCAAAATTTTTTTTATAAAAAAAGCATTTTTTTTCTTTGTACATACACAACATTTCACAGACACACACATTTTAGACAGTTTTTTAAAAAGAATATAACATTGTTTATGACTTTTTTCAAAAAAAATGATAATACAAAACGTTTTTCAGGCTAAAAAGAGCTGGAAACCCAAATTTAAAATTTGAAAATCATTGGGAAAAAAAATTTTTATTGGGAAAAAGTTAACATACGAAAAGTTTGGGCCCGCTAAATAATTTAAAAGGGCCCAAAAAATTGATTATCTACATATTTAAAAATTAAAATTTTGCACTTTTAAAGGGGTGAAAAAGTGCTTTAAACTTTCATGTCCCGAAAAAATTTGGCCCCATCCCAATTTTAAATTATTTGAAAGAATAGAATTGTTATGCTGAACCCAAAACTAATAAAATTTAATAAAAATATTTAAAATCTATTCTGCTAAAAAATTTAAGTTGGGAAATTTAAAATTTTTTTATAATTAAAATAAAGCTTGGGACATAAAAATCATGAGAATTTTTTAATTGTAAAGGTTAAGATATTTTTTTTGGGTACTGGGTAAAAAACTTTGTTTCATTCTAGTTAAAAAAAAAATTTGCCAAGGAATATATTTTGTATTTGAAAAAGTTCCTTAAAAAAAAATTTTGGGTGTTCAAATGAAGCTACATTCGGGGGGTGCGTTTTTTTTTAACTGGCCCCCTTTTCCCCCCCCCCCCCAAAAATACTTGAACAAAAAGTTTTTTTTTTTAAACAAAAAAATCTTTTTTTAACAAAAGAAACATTTTAAAAAATAAAACAGGACTCAATGTCTAAACCCCCAAGGTTTAAAGTTACATTTTTTCAAAATCCAAATTTTGAAACCCCCGCTTTTATTTCTTAAATTTAAAAAAAACAAATCCCGTCCAGGGGCTTGGGGTTTGGGCGGTCTCGAAATTTTTGGGGAAATTTCCCCCCAAATTATAATTCTTTGTCCCCCGAAAGGAAAATTTTTTTTACGAAACGGGAATTCCACCGAGGTTTTTTTAAGATGAAACCAACCAAAAAAGTTCGATTCAACCCAAAACGGGGTTTTAATCGACCCTTTTATGGGCAAGTTCGGAAATTTTTCAATTTAATATAAATTAAAATGAAAGGTTAAAAAAAATTATGATAGGCTTGTGTCTGGGGTTAAACCCTGGAAAGTTAAATTTTTTTGCTTTTTAGGTGGGAGTGAAGTTACGTAGTGACTGACGACTGACCCGTCGGAGTCGACAGTTGGGGTCGAAACGTAGATTTTTGACGTTTTCACGAACCCATTCATTTTACAAGGCTCATCCAAGGGGAACGGGGATTTTTCCGGATCACGATGATTTAAAAAAAAACTAAATTTAAAGTCGAACAAGTTTCCGAGATCTTTGATCCAACAAACAAAATTTGGGATAAAGGGCAGAACTGTTGACCGAAACCCCCAAAAGAATTTAAAGAACAAAACTAGTGGGGCCCATATTTTTCCAAAGTGTGTGGGGTGTGTCGTAAAGAAAAACATTGAATCAAAACTGCTCCCAGCAGGTCACTTTACTGTCCCAAAAAAACAAAAAATCTTCCTTTTTCCCTGGCAAAAATCCATTTTTCTCATGTACAAACAATGGGAACCCTTCTGCTCCCTTTTCCGGGAAATTTAAAATTTTGTTTGATTTCCCCCTGAGGTGATTTTTGATCCTTTTGGGTGTTTACTCCCGAGTAAAGGGGAAACAAACCAATGATTTTACAGAAGAAAATTATCTTTTTCATAAAAAAAAATCGTGATGGGGGTTCAAGTATCGTGCGAGTAACAAATTTATTTATTTTTAATTGAATAAAAAAAAAAGTAGATATATTTGTAGCGAAAAGTCAAAATTTTTTTAAATTTTTTGGTGAAAACTTTAGATCGCCAAAATGTGCATGTAACATTTGCAGGGAAAAAACGATATTTTCTTTTGTCAAAAATGTCGATTTGGTTTTTCCGACTAGAAATTTGCAAGTAACAAGAATTAAAATTTTAAAATTATTTTCAATACCCAAAAATTTTGATTTTAAACTCATGAAAAGGTTCCCTGTTTATAATTGTTACAATACCAAAGTCCCATGTTAAAATGCAAAAAAATTTTTAATCCAAATCTCTTCTGATTAAAAAAAACGGGCAGATTTTAAGGGAATAAGGAACCCTAATTTTTAAATTTAAACCCAAACGTTATCATACTTTTTAAAGGTAAATTTTTTAAATTTTTTAATTTAAACGCCAAAAAATCTACTTTTATCACCAGTTGCCATTTAGCTTATTTCAGATTTCCAAATTTAGTTTTGGGTAGGCATACATTTGCTGATTTACCCCTAACCCCTTGTCACGCCAATTTCGCAAAATTCCCCGGATGAAAAGATTTTCTTTTTTATGTATCGAAGTAGTTTGAGTTGCAACTTTTTATTACCCAAAAACCCTAATTTTTAAAAATAATTGGGTCGTTAAAAAAAAGACTTTTAAAATTTTTAAATTTTGCGCACCCCAAAATTTTTAAATTTATTTCTATCGATCCATTAAACTACCGGTATTTTGGGGATCTAGATTTAAAAAAAATTTTTGATTTTTTTTCACGCTTATTTCCGGTTTATTATAACCCTTATTAATTACTGGGAAAAAAATTAAATACAGATCCCCTTTTTAAAGGGTAAAACAAAATCAATTTTTTTTTTAAAAGCGACAATTTTTAAAGCCAATCGACTGTGTTTGGCGATGGGCGCCTTTAACGTAGAATCACTTTTTCCAGCTTTTGCCCCAAAAAACTTTCGCTAAAACCCTGATCGGAAAAAACCAGATAAACAAAATCGGGAAAACCCTCCCGGTGATTAGTTGAAATTTACAGAGAAGGAAAAAGAGGTTTGCCTTTTTATGCTACAGCGGGGGAAATTATTTTTTTAGAATTAAAAAAAAATGCAAAATCCCTTTCAATAGTCAATTTAAAGTGCTTTAAAAATTATAAGTTTTTTCCGTGGGATTTTGGGGGGGGGGAAAAAGGAAAGGGAAATGCCAAGAGGGTGGCTCCTTTTGTGCAAAATTCATTTCCTAGTTTTTAATTTAGTTCCCGTTAATTAATTTTATTAATTCATCCATGTCTAGTTTTTATGACGTTTTAATTAAAATTGGCATGTAATAAGTAAAATACCCTTTTTTTATTTTACTTGTTTCAATTTTAATTCAGTTTTAATTCCCAAAAAAACATTTTCTTTGTTTTTTTAAAATTGTAATCTGTTATTGTTTAGTCTAAACCTGGGTTTTTTTTTTTTCTGTTTTTTGGGGAAACAGGCAAAAAAAAAAAAAATTTAATTTAAAAAAAAGGGGGTACCCTAAATGGGGCCTTAAACATTAATGGTTGAAATTTTTCCCAAAAATCAAAGGGACCAATTAATTATTATTACCCATAAAAAGATTTTTGGGTTTTTTTGTTTTTAAACTACTAAGTTTGAAAATTAATGTATGATAAGCGGGAAAAAATTTTTCCCCAAATTTTTTAATTAAATTTTTCCCCCAAATGTTTCCCCCCCGAAAAATTTGGGGGGAAATTAATTTCCCTCTCGGGTTTTCCCCCCCGAACCTAAAAATCTCCCCTCGCCATTTTCCCTAGTCCGGACGAAAATTTTTTTTTGGGTCCATAGATTTTTTTTTAGCCATCGATTTGACCCGGGATGAAATGGGGTGCCCCTTTGGGTGGGGCCCGCTGGGTGGGGACCCCGCGGGGGATCATCTGGGTTTCCCCAAAGGGGAAAAAAGATAGGAACCCTTTGCTTATCGCCCCGTATTTTTAACGCTGGCACTACACAGGTTGCTGTTTCGAGTTCCTGTCTTTTTTCAAAACCCAAACTTTCTAATTTTTTTTATGAATTTATTTTTTTGTGTTTAAAAAAAATGGGTTTGATCTTTGGGGTCTGGAATTTACAATGTGGGAAACGCTGATATGAAATTTTTTTTGGGGCGTGTGAAAAAGGTTTTTTTTTACAAAAAACTGTTAAAAGAAGATCTTTGTGAAAAGGAGAACAATCTATTGGAAATGTATAGTTTTTCGTGGCCATCGAAAAACATCAACGATGGAAACTACCCCTAGTACAGCCCTTAAAAAAAGACTTTTTTGATAAGAGTCATGGAAGACTTCAAGAGGGGTTTTTTTAAAAATTTAAAAACTTCCGAAAGGAAACTGCAGAAATGTCTTTAATCCCTTCAGTTTCTTTCTGACAAGGGAACAGAATCGGGAAAACGGGTGAAGGCTGATATTAAGCTTGAACTTTTCACCATCAAGAAGGAAAATGAGGGAACCCGGCTCAAAAAACTCTAAAAATGTGTGATGAATAGTTTTGGGCTAAATGAAAGGGGTTTGAAAATTAGAACAATACACCGATTTTAACAATTTAGAGATAAATGATTTTTACCCGTAAACCCGGGGGGAAAACACTTTGGGGCCCTTGTCAAAGGTGTAGGAAGAGTTTGGGATGGGAAATGCAAGATAACTTTGTCCCAAGCGGTTTTACAGAGTTTTTTCCCCCCAAAAATAAGAAGGTAAATCCAGCATTTTTATATCCCGGGTTTCCCGAGTAGGGGGGTTATGAGGAATCCATACCCCGGGAAGTAAGGGAAAAAAAATCACGGAAAGCAAAAAAGGTAAATTTAAAAGGGTTCCCAAACCAGAGAAAATTTTCATTAAAAGAAATTATTCCCCCCAAAACAAGCAGTTTTTTTTTTGAACTCAAGAAAAAAGTGTTTTAAAAAAACGGATAATTTCTTTTTCTTGGGTTCCCTAAAGGTTTAAAATTTTTTTCCAAAAAAAGGGGCAGGCGAGCAAACAATTAAAGAATCTTCGCCGCACTGGGGCAAAAAAAAAGATTAAATAAAATTGTATTTTGCGGGTTTTTCATTGTTTTTCAGTAAATTTTTTTCTGTTCTTATTTTTTACTATTTTCCTTATTGAATATTATGTTTATTATAATTTTTTTTTGAGATTCAATTTTTTTTTAATGTTTTTTCTTTACTAAAAATTTTACATAAGGGAAAAATTTCTAAAAATTGATTCTATTTCCTTTGATACAATAAAATGAGGTTTTTATTAAAACCCTTTTTATTCCCCAATTAAAATTAAAATTATATAATTTATGGGCCCAAAAAAGAAGCATGAGAGTTTTTTTTTAATCAGTTCCCTTTTGGAACTAAATAGAAAAAAAAAGAAAAAAGGATTTTAAAAGTTTGACGGAAATTTGGTTGGCAAGGTTTAAATTTATTTGTAAACATTCCGGGAAAATAAATTATTTGCATGTTTTTTAATGATTTTAAAAAAACCCTTCAGGGGGGGCGGTTTTTTATGTTATGTAAATGATAGTTTTTGTGTAAGTTTTTTTAGATTTACAAATCCTAAAAACCCGATGTTATATTGTGGAGTTTAAAAAATTTTTAATGATTAAATTTTTTGTTGTGTTTGTTTTATAGATTGCATCCTTTTTTAAGGGAAAAACAATAAATAAATGTTTTTAAAAAACCTAATGCATAGAATTAAAGGCAAAGCAATATAATAGGGAAAATTAAAATTTAAATTTTTTAGATAACAGGGTTTTCAAAAAGCAAAAATTTTAATAATTTTTAAGCAATAATTTTGGTTTTATATCAGCAATGAATTAGAATTACCAGTTTCCAAAACATGCATTGATCATATTTTTATTAAAAATAAAGATTTTAAGTTTCCTTTTAAAAAATGCAAGATTTGATTTAGGACTAACTGAAACACTGTTTATTTGGATTAAACCCCCTTTTATCAACCCAAAAAAGGTTAAAACTTTGGGAAAAAAAAAAAACTAAAAAAAAAAAAAAAAAAAAAAAAAAAAAAAAAAAAAAATTAAAAAAAAAAAAAAAAAAAAAAAAAAAAAAAAAAAATAAAAAAAAAAAAAAATTCCTTTTTTTCAAAATAAAGATAACTTCAACCGATTGCAAATAAATTAGAAAATATTTTAAAAGGAAAGAAATTTTTTCAAAAAATTTATATCAATTCTTTTTATAATAAGTTCATAAGTAAACAAAATTGTATTTTAGAGGGAAAAGTTTTAATTTAAAAATTATATTAATGATAAATTAATCAAATATAAAAACAAGAAATCCATGGGTTACAAATTAATTAATAAATTTAAAAAGAAAAAGGGAAAATTGTTTTGATCTACAAAAGCAGATTAAGACAAAACCCGTTCAATTAAATTTTGGAAAAAAAAAAAATTTTGCAATTTAAATTTTGGGCTTGAATAGATTTTTAAAAAATTTAATATTATTAAAAACGTTTAACACGTTTAAAAGGCGTTCTGCCCAAAAATTTGGGAAAATAATAAATATTTTGGGCTGGGGCGTCCAAAGCCCAATTTCTGTAGATAAGATAACGCCTTTACAACGACGTCCCTCGTTACCCCATCCAACTCGGGGAACAATTTAGGCTTATCAGGCTCTAGCTGAATTTTATAAACGAACACCGATTACCGGGACTTTTGGGGCCCAACACTAACGTCAAACCCGTCATAAAAATTTCAAATTTGAAAAGCCCCAGAATTTTTGCACTCATTTTTTTTGCAATCCAAAAAAAAAAAACACATTTTGGGAAAAAAATAGAAATAATTTTAAAAACCCTTTAAAAAATTTAAAAAAACAAAGGTCATGAAATTTAAGTACAAAATTTCATAAAAAAAAATTGCTAAATATATTTCTCCTGCACTAACTCATATTGTAAATTTAAGTTTTGGGTAGGCATCTTTCCAGACAAGTGAAAAAAAAAGGTTTTTAGTTAACCCCAAATTTTTAAAAAAAAAATAAAATCTTCGCCCAAAAAAGAATTTTTAAAACCCCTTAGTCTTCTCTGTGTCCCTTCCCCCAAGATTGTGGAAAAAACTAGTTAATAACAGACTTTTTAAATTATCCCGAACAAATGGGTTTCCTTTTTTTGTAAAAAAAACAATTTTGGTTTCACTAAGGGGTAAATCAAAAAGGGAAAACTCGTTTTTAATGTATCATCTCAAATATTTAAAAAGTTTTTAATCAAAAATTTAAAAAAACCACAGAACTGTTTTTTAGATTTCAAAAATGCTTTTTGATTTAGTAAACCACAATATTCTATCCCCGAAGATGTAGGCTATTGGAAAAAGAGGAGTGCTTTTTTAAAAAGGTTTTTAAAAATTTTTTTTTCTCTGGTAGAGAAAAACAAGTTTAGGGTGGGGATTGTTTTGAGCTCATTTCCAAGTGTGAAAAAAGGGGTTCCAAAGGGGGTTTAGTCCCCATCTGGAACCCTTCCTTTTTTTCATAAATGACCTACTAAATAAAAAGGTTTCATGGAACACATGCAATTTCCCGATTATTGGGAGCATTTTTTATTCTCATTAAAAACCCCCGATAAAAATTGAAAAATTTATTCAAAGAAAACTTGAACCTCTTTTGAAAAAAGGAGAATGCATAAACCCCGATTAGTTAAAGTGAGTTAAAAAAAAATACAAAAAAATTTTTTTAAATCTTTTTATTTCCGTTTTCAACTTATTTATCTTTAAAAATCAATGTCCTTTAAAAATTTATGTAACTTTTCAAAATTATTTAAAAAGGGGGAAAAATTTAAGTACCTGGGTGTAATCTTTTACGAAAAATGTCATGGGAAAAGCAATTTTCAAAATACCCCAAAAAAATTAAGGGTTTAAACATCAAAAATTTTATTTTCTAAAAAACCTTTTTTGAAACCCTTTTTTGTTAGTATTTTTTTTTTGCATTGATTCATTCTCAAAAAACAATATGGAAAAGCATGCTGGGGAAGCAACTTTAAAAAAATTTTTAAAAAAAATTTAAAAATCTCACAGAATCATTATTTTTCGAATTATTTTCAAAAAAAAAAGTTAGGAGGTTCCTTCCCTTTATTTCAATAATTAAAAAATATTACCATTACAACATCTCTAAATTTCTTTTAAAGTATTTAAAGAAATTTTTTTTCAAAAAGTGGAAAAATAGGACTTTTAAATTTTCCAAAAATACGAGAAGTAATAAAACAAGAATTTTCCAGACACCAAAATTAATAAAAAAAATTTTTAGACTTTAAATTTTAATATGCAGGCCCCAAACTTTTTAACAGACTTCCCCCACAACATAAAACAAAGTAATAAATTTTACCTTTTTTCTGCAAGAATTTTAAAAACCCTGGCCCCATTATCCAAATTTTTTCCCGAAATATATTTTTTATTTTGGGTGTTTTTGGGTTTTAAAAATTTTTGGGTTTTTTTTTATGTAACTGTTCTTATAGTTTAAAAAGGGAATTTTTGGGGGTTGATGTTTTGGGTTTTAAATTTTTTTGGAGATTTGGGTTTGAATTTCTTGTTAAACTTATTATTGTAATTCGTTTGAACTTAAGTTTATTGTTATTAAAATGGATGTAATCTTTTTTTTATACCTTTTTTGAATTCTTTTTTATGACAGACGCAAAGGAGGGGTGGCAGTTAAAAGTATAGTCAGGACTAACTCAAAAGTTTTGTTAAAGTTAAAATTTTTTAGTTAGTTTTTTTCCCTTTTTGTTTAAGCTGGCCACACTCTGGAAAACGTGTTCAGTGGGCATTTCCCGGGAAATTTTAAAAAAAAATGTAATAATTTTATATTTTTTTTGGGAAATAAATCATTATTTCGATGTGCAGTCGGGAGCGAAACCCCCCCCCCACTTCAATCCCGCACTGTCTAACTTCCCCGTTTATACAGTAATTTGCCAATTTAAAAAAAATAGTGGGCCTAGTTTCCCGCTTTCTTGCCCTTCCTTTTTAATTTTGGGGTTTTTGACTAAGATTGGCACCCGGTCCCCAACCCCCGGGAAATTTTAATTTCGCCCCAGAAGGGGACCCCAGAAATGCCATGTTACGATTCTAGCAGAAAATACAATATTGAACCAAATTTTAGACTTTTTTAGCAGGAAAAATTTTGGGGGGGCCCAAAATTTTAGGGATTTATCTCCTAAATCAAATTTTACCATTACATTGTGGGGGGAAAAACATTTAAATTTAAAAGCTCTTGGCCCCCCAAAAAAAAAAAAAATGCCCCAAAAAAACCCAAAAATTGGGGGAATATTTTAAATAAAACAAACCCTAGTGGGTTTTCAAATTAAAGAATTCCCAAAACCAAATTTTAATTTTCCCATATTTCAAAACCCAGCTTTCTGAAAACTAAAATTAAATTGTAATTTTAAATTTTTGTTTTTAGAGGTTGTAGTTTCCCCGTATTGGCTAGAAGGGCCCTCAAAATTTACTATACTATATAATACTCTAATAAAATTCTCTTTATTAAATAATACACTTCATCAACAATTTTAGAAAAACCAACGTTTATGGACTCACTTTTCCCAAAAAACCCAAAATTTATCATTTTGCTTAAGAAACCCGGGCGAGCTGTAGGCCGGGCTTCCTCACATTGGCCAAAAAATTAAAAATCTTGCCAAAATTTTTTGTTAGCAGGGGAAAGGTCACTCAATCTTGAAAATGTGATCTTTCGTCCTTGAGGGTGGGGGATTTGCCTTTTCTTTATTGCTAGGTGCGTCACCTTAATCAGTGCATCACCTTAATCAGTACATCTACAACAAAGCTGGCTTAACCAAGTAGCAGGACTGGTGGTGCTGGTGGTTTCTATTTTTCCAAATTAATATTTAAAGTTACCTTTTTAAAACTAAATTCAGAGTGAACCTTTTTAATCGGTCAATTTGAACTTTAAATTTAAATGTTAGGGCAAGTATGTTCCACAATAAGGTGTTTTATATCAGTTCTAAAATTATTGTACCATTCCTGACAATTACCAGACAGTGCTGATGAGAACAAATCACTAAGATCACTGAACTGTTGGAAGTGTCATTCTTTTATTCTTCAGAATAGTTCATCTGTTTATAATAAATCAGAGCATGCTGATTTTGTTCTTTCTTCAAATGACCTGTTCTGATAATTTAAAACAAAATTTTACGAGAATTTCTGGGTTAACCCTAATTCTTAAATTATGCAGCAAGTTGGTAAAGAATAACACTTTAAGAATAGAATATTGTTTGAACATTTGTTTTTCCTGCTAAGGGTGGTTCTTCAAATCTTAATAAACATCTAAAATTAATTATCATAATAAACCTCAAATCTTGATAGTTAATTGTAAGATCTTAATTTTATACATATAAAATTCATGAAATTACATTAAAACCGTTTTAGATGGTTTCATAAAATTGTTCACCCAACAAAATGTTGTGCTTTTATCTTCACAAAATGATGAAGCGCATGTCGAACCCTTTTATACCCTATTAAGTCTCAATCATTAAACAATTTTGAAAAATTAACTATGGGTCACATGATTAATCTTTAAAAAATAATTGGCCAACTTTAATGAGTGGTTTCTTACTCAAGGTAATAATTTTATCTCTATACTCTGAAGGCTTAAATTAATAAAAATTGGATGGTGCAGGCTACTCGGATGCAAGGAGCGTGGCTTCGCCCCATGTAACAACGAGACAAAAGTGCTAACCTTGTTTGCCAGGCTTACTGGTTGCCTTCATTTTGATCTCATGGCCAGCAATCTCATCGTAGATCTGTGACAAGTACTCTTCAGGGAGATCCTGGTTGTCAGAAATGCCTCGGTTGAGGCGGATGTACTGCTCTTTGGTCATTTTGTTTTTCACCTGAGGAGAATGCAGGTCTGTGGTGAGCATGATGACTGAGTAGGCTAGCACATAAGCAGTGTCTGCGCTGGCAAACAGCCCATTGCTGAAACATGACAAACAATTACCATTATTCTTCGATTTGTACTCAAAGAAGAATTCAACTGTTTGTTATTTGCTTTGTCATTGTACATTATGACAAATTAATTTTTTAATTTCATTATAAGTTTTACTCTGTTTAGAACTTCTATTTACTTATATGTATTCCAGCATGCCTTGACATGCAGTTATTTGATTGTTCCATTTGATCAATTTTCTTCATTATATATAAAAAGTTTTTTTTTTTTTCAAGTTACTACTAATTTTTCTGAATCTAATTACACATACAGTACCTAAGTATATTTAACTCTTCACACGCGGCAAACAGATATATACTCAGCTTATACTTTGCCTCAAACGTGGTTAATGAATGTATCCAAAATGAAATATTTCTGTCCATAGTGTAAAAGATTGTTCCAAAAACTTCCGTTAGAGTGCAGCATCAACTTGGACATGTTTTTGGCCAACTCCCTCAGCCTATCAAAAATACAAATCGTCTATGAATGAGAAGGGGCGTGGCAGCTAATCAGAGCACTCATGTGCGTGGCTTCGGCTCCTGTCTTCGCACATGCATAAAACAGAAATATCGTCGGTCTGTCGCTCCACCCAAGCAGTTTTTAACACTTATCATTCTTTTTCTTTGTTTTCTAGTTTTCAATAATTATTTTGTTGTAGTTATTATTCTATCATAAATGACAGATACTGTTAAAATACTTAACTAAAATTTTGATTATGTTTTATATTTGTACTTTTCATTATAATTGTAAATCTACAATAAAATAGCTTTAAAAATTGTAATTTTAACTTTAAATATAAATCTATATTTTTTATGTTCCTTACGTTTCTAAAACTTTTAAAAAATTTAACTTCACATTTTATTTAAATTATTTCTTTTTACATAATTACGTGTTACTTTAAAATAAAGTAAAAAAATTTCCGCATGCGAATGGTTAACATTGTAGAATTCTTCAGTATAGATTACTTAGTAAGAAAAAAGTTTATTATATAGATAGGTTTTTACTTTCCATTGTAGATTCTCCAAAAATTAATAGTTGTTAACTTCACAGGAAACTATGAATGAAGTACTTATAAAAGTAATAGATGTCAAAATGTAACTCTCAACAATAACCTCACAATTTAATTAACACAAATTTAACTCTTCCTTACTTAGGATTGCATTCACAATATCTGCTGGCAAACTTCTCCATTAGCCTGTCAATCTTCTGAGCCTCACCAGGCAGTCGAAAGCCTTCGAGAAAATATCTGAGAGCAGACACCATGTCTTTGCCAGCAAAAACCATTTGATCCACATATGCATACATTACCTAAAACAGAGAAGCCAAATGTTGTAAAAGATGTTTTCTAAAATGTTTTAAACAAGATAAAAATACAATTATTTAATCACCTTTGTTGCAACATTACACAAGTTCTTCATAGTTGTTTAAAACACCATGAACTTAATTTAAAAAGATAGTGTATCTTTGGTAAGTTTGCTAAATTGTGATACTTAAACATTAAAATAAATAACTTTCAAATGAATAATTTTACCCCAGTATACTAATTAAAATACTAAACATTTTCACAATATGGCAAATGCCAGAATTATTTAGGTTTTGTATAGCGTAAGACAGTAGCTTACCTTTTGAATATTCCTTTAGTAAGTCCTTCGAAGCTTCACAAACACAAGAAGGTAAAACAATCATGGGGAAATCTTAATATTAAATTATTAGGCCAGTGGCATTGAAGATATCAGCTTAGTTGTTTTACATTTTTTGTGTTTGTGAAGTTTCAAAGGATTTATTTACTGAATGAATATTTAAAAAGATAAGCCTGCTTTCCTGTCCTAAACAAAAGATAGTTTTAAGAAATTGTAACTTTAAGGATGTACCAAAATATTGGAAATTCACTTAACTTCTTCATTTTTGCCTAGAAAACAATTAATTAACTAACCCAACTACTAGTTACCATTGCTTTTGTGGCGGTCAAACAATGCCACGAATTAGTCATTATATAAAATAACGAGATGTTTTATGACTGACATATCGGTATTACACGATATCAATCAATTGATTTATCAATATATTTAGATCTAATTGCATTCACAATATCAATGAACTGATTTATCAATATATTTAGATCTAATTGCATTTCATTACGATTAAAAAGTGATGCGAAGCAGTTTCTTAGTTCGATTTTCAATTTCACCATTACAGTTCTGGTTACGTTAGTATCTGTCAGTGTACTGTTTGTTACCATTTTTGTTCATGGAATTATTGTTTACATTATTTGTAAATATTTTGTGTAATAAGCGTAATAAAGGTTTTATATATTTTTGAATTGTAATTTGTGTTTGTTTGTTAAAGAAACATTGTTCAATTTAATATAATTAGTAGGCTATTAGGGGTTTGCAGTATGTACTTTAGAACAAAGTATTTTTTCATTAAATTTTAAAATTTGTGAATGGATTTTAAATGCATAAGGATTATTATACTAAGAAACTGATGTAATATAAAACTGATCCAAACATTAAATTATGTACCTAATCAAATGACCAAATAATAAATAAATTAAGTATGTTCAACGTAATATAGATTTCAGAAAAAATATGCTATTCTGGTTTAAGGTGGTAAAAAATGTATACTAGTATACTCAAAATAATGTCCATCTAAGTAAAATGTTATGACACTAGATAAAATGTGTGGTAATTTCTATACATTTGAATTGGTATTTATTTAATAATTTCTTGGAATGTTCTTGATTAGATTTACTGATTTTAAAGATTTTTTTAAATCAACCTACAAACTGTCAAATAATGGTTTGCTAATAGAAGGTTTTTAGTTGCAAACCAATAAAATTTCAATAAAATCACGTTAAAAATAAAATCAACATAGGATCAAATTTTTAGAGTAATAATATTACTGTAAATCACCAAGCAGATTTGCTCAACTGATTTACAATTCTCACATTTTAATCAATGCTTGCTTGTATCATATTTAGTAAACAAGCACAGAATAAGGCCAATTCATTAATTTTAGTGATAGAATGTATTTAATCAACCTTTTTACCTCCTTAGAAAAGTCTTCGTTTTCACCAAGAAAGTCGCCAATACCAGTCTTGTCCAGTCTATCATCAGTGTGCAGCCACTCTGCACTTCACTTGCCGAGGTACCAAGTAACCCTTGCTCCTGTAGAAAGGTGATACCTTTCTTCGGCTTCCGGTTAAACCTTAAACACACATTTTACTCTCTGTGAGTATGACATTTTAAATAAAGTTGGTTGTTTGAGCAAATTTATGCTGCATTATCAGCAATACAGATAAGTGGAAGAAAGGGAACAAGACGTAAACTATGTCCTGTTTAAAGAATACTATAGTTGAATCATAATTACTATTTTGAATTTTTTCAAATCTTTTCCACACGCTTTTAACATGTTTCTGTATGAAAGTTCTTACTTCTTGTAGAAGGGTTAGAACATAAGCCTACATCTTATACACTAGCTACTGGTACAGTATATTGTTATCTAAAAATATGTGAACTGCTACAGACATCTGCAGCACCTGGAATAAGAGTTTGTGAAGTTTTGTTTCTAAGTGCTTTTGTGAGGTAGCTGCCATAGCTGGGAGATCACAAATTGTTGACAGCCCACCTAACTGGTTTGTTGCTTGTTAAGAACTACCCAAAGGATACGTACAGCTGTAAAAATTTGCTGTGGACACGAAAAACATCATTTCCAAGAACTGGGTCATAGCGTCCAACATCATCCTATTAGCTGGGCCATGATGTGGAACAGTTTTGATAGACGAAATAAGTTCCTTGTTAACGATCTGTCAATATCTGTAGGTGGGATGAACCTCCCTCGCAGGGAGTGGGCAGATGTATTGTTGAACTGGAGTGGGCAGATGTAACTATTGGAAATACAAATGGTGATTAACAGTAGATCAATCGTGTGATTGCGAGGAGTCTATCCAAACAATGGATCACATAGTTTGAGTGCCTGTTGCGCTGTTTTACAGGGATTAGCTAGCATAAATAGAATCAGTGAGGCAGGTCTTAAATGGCTTGATGGATTGGATTTAGCTCTGTGACAGGAGATCACTTTACATTTTTGTTTGTATTAATATCGAGTGACTTCTGAAGTTTTTCCAAGTATATAACACAGCTTTTATCTAATTTTAAATAAAAAACATAGAAGTTGACAAGAAAAACCATACGCTATATATATTTCTGAATGCTACAAGTGCCGATAGACATCCAGCATTTTTATTACTACCAAGATAAATTGCGTAAATATTATGTTTAAATGAGTGTTTATTTTTCACTGAGATTTTTTTATGTTTGGTTTTGTAAAAATATGTTTACACAATTTCAGGTCAAATAAATAATAATGAATAAAGGGAAAGTATGTATTACTAGACCTGGTCAACGTCAATATTTGTGATACAATTATACAAACATAAAAAAAATCAATATTCTTTTAATATTTGATTGTAAAATAATTTCATTTTCTTAAAACAAAATCCGCATTAGAAAGTTCAACTACAGTATTTCACAGGGAAAAAAAGGTTTGCTACTATAAGTATAGTTAGTAAAACTTCCTTTTTGATACTTCTTGAAATCCCGTTCGATGCATTGTCCGGGTCAAGAACCAGCACATGCGTTGCACTAGTAATTTTTTTCTTTCTTTACAGATGTAAGTGAAATTTTACAATATTAACAAACTTACCATAACTAAATGTATAAGGTTTAATATATAAATTTAATATGTTTTAATAGTAATATAGTATAAATAGTAATACACAAAGGTCCAGCTGCCACTTTCAGTATTGTGGACTCACAAAACTACGAACGAAAGGCATATTACATTTCCAAACTCACCATCAATAACCAAGAATCATAACATAATCTCATTCAGTAACCATCAGCTGGTCTTTTTCCGCCAAATTAAACAGTGCCCAGAGCGTTTATTGGCTCCTACCACACCACACAAGGCCAAATTTAAACATGTAAATTTAATTCAACAACTATAGATTTATAAGTGACGCAAAGAAAAACATTTATTTATTCCATCCAAATTTTAAAAAAAATTAACAGTAGCTGATTTATGTAATTTTAAGAATAGTAAATGATACATATTCTTGGCTGTTTTTTTTAATGTTGCATTTTTCATCACTCAAATAGTAAATAGGTTTTTATTTACATCTAGTATAAAAACTCATGTAATAAGGATTATAGGGGAAAACAACCAGTTTTTCCAGTAGGAAGGAAAACATAAAAGACCAATGATGACACAACATTAAATTAACATTAATTTTGTACTACATGATGATAAACATTGTTTAACCTTGCCGTCTGGGGAAACTTCAAAGGCGAACTTACAAAGAGTGCTAATACATAAAAAAAAAGTAATTCGTGCTATGGCTAGCTTAGAACCACGTGACTCATGAAGGGAAACTTTCAAGCAGCTTAAAATCTTAACTGTAATATCCCTCTATGTTCTAGAAACAATTTTGTATGTTGAAGACTTAAATCTTACAAGAGGAGTGGATCTATAGATGATTACAATACCAGAGGCTCCACAAATTATGCACTTTCTCAACATCGCCTAACCATGTACGAGAAGAAGCCATCGTACATTGGAGCAAAGTTTAGTAACATTTTGCCACAAGAACTGAAACTAGGAACACATTTTAAGCAGAAGAAGCAACGGATCACTTAATGGTTGGAGAATCATCCCCTTTATTACTGTGGAAGAGTTCCTCAACTGTAAAACTATAAATATTTAAAAGCCTTCAGAATGTTTGGAACATTAACAAATTTGTAAAATTGTAAATCTTTTAACAATATGATTTGTAAACATTTGTAATTTGACGCAATGGCTGTACTTAATGTTCATGTCAATAAAGAAAGATAGTTTGATTGATTGACATACTGAGTGTTTAGTTAACTTTATTTTACAATAATTAAACTAGTGAAGTTATTTATTTGACGAATGGCTGTACTTAATGTTCATGTCAATAAAGAAAGATTGTTTGATTGATTGACATACTGAGTGTTTAGTTAACTTTATTTTACAATAATTAAACTAGTGAAGTTATTTATTTGACGCAATGGCTGTACTTAATGTTCATGTCAATAAAGAAAGATTGTTTGATTGATTGACATACTGAGTGTTTAGTTAACTTTATTTTACAATAATTAAACTAGTGAAGTTATTTATTTGACGCAATGGCTGTACTTAATGTTCATGTCAATAAAAAAGATTGTTTGATTGATTGACATACTGAGTGTTTAGTTAACTTTATTTTACAATAATTAAAACTAGTGAAGTTATTTATTTGACGCAATGGCTGTACTTAATGTTCATGTCAATAAAGAAAGATTGTTTGATTGATTGACATACTGAGTGTTTAGTTAACTTTATTTTACAATAATTAAACTAGTGAAGTTATTTATTTGACGCAATGGCTGTACTTAATGTTCATGTCATAAAGAAAGAATGTTTGATTGATTGACATACTGAGTGTTTAGTTAACTTTATTTTACAATAATTAAACTAGTGAAGTTATTTATTTGACGCAATGGCTGTACTTAATGTTCATGTCAATAAAGAAAGATTGTTTGATTGATTGACATACTGAGTGTTTAGTTAACTTTATTTTACAATAAAATTTAAACTAGTGAAGTTATTTATTTGACGCAATGGCTGTACTTAATGTTCATGTCAATAAAGAAAGATTGTTTGATTGATTGACATACTGAGTGTTTAGTTTAACTTTATTTTACAATAATTAAACTAGTGAAGTTATTTATTTGACGCAATGGGCTGTATTAAATGTTTCATGATTTCAAATAAAAGAAAAGATTGTTTTTGAATTGATTTGACATACTGAGTGTTTAGTTAACTTTATTTTACAATAATTAAACTAGTGAAGTTATTTATTTGACGCAATGGCTGTACTTAATGTTCATGTCAATAAAGAAAGATTGTTTGATTGATTGACATACTGAGTGTTTAGTTAACTTTATTTTACAATAATTAAACTAGTGAAGGTGTATATTTATGTTGACGCAATGGCGTTTTAGCTTTGTACTTAATAGTTCATGTTCCAATAAAAGAAAGATGTTTGATTGATTGACATACTGAGTGTTTAGTTAACTTTATTTTACAATAATTAAACTAGTGAAGTTATTTATTTGTTCACTAGGTGGTCAATAATGAGTAACAATTAGAGTTGCTTACATAACAATGCCTGTCTCCCAAACTTCTTTCTGATGTTTAAGCACTGCAGTTGGTGTGGTGTGTCTGGGCTTCTTGTACCACTGCTGGCACTGTTAAGTGACGTTGCACTCCATAAGATCGTAAACTATCTCGGGTGTAGATGGGGGAGCCAACTCCATAGTATCACTGTCTCGTACATTGCGTTCTGGGCCTGGAAATGGAAAAAGATTTATTTACAGGTTAGTTTAACAGTCTTCTCTAGTGAATAATTTTGTCATACTCAATCCTCGAACCCTCTATTATGCTGGTAACTTTGGAACTTTTCACAACTCCATCGACTTTCAGAAGATGGGTTGTCGTCTGTCCGACCAAACACTCATGGCAGTTGATATACTTCCCCACTTGGCTACCAGGCAGTGTCAGTACCTAACGCCCACTTTTTGCAGTTGAACATACTTCAAAATATACCATGCTTACATCTTTTATAGTATGTATTTCAAATTGTAACATGCTTCATAGTACAAGTGTGACTAGAGCCACCTGTAACAGATATTTTATAAACTTTTTTATTTATTTTATTTTTATTTATTCATAAGACGCCGATCGTCAAGATATGGGCAAAAATTATTAAATAAGAACAATAATTGTTGTTTGATATATAAGAAATACATCAAAACCATTGGCAAAATCTTTCTTAGGGGCAATACAAAATGTTCTCCTCTTTTAAAAAGGTCAGGTTCAAAATGTCATGTTTATAAATAAAGCTGTAATCTTATTTGAAACTAGCTGCGCATGTTGGGGATTTGCCCCCAAAACACCATTTTTCCGAGTTGATCACGGGTGCTACTAAAATTGATCACAGTGCAATCAAAGTATATCACGGGTGGGAAATTAACATTAGCCAGATTAGATTAGCCATATCAAGAATCAAATCCAATACGGCAGTAGGAGTAGCAGACTATTAAGTGGTAATTTCATACCATATTTTTGATAGTGGAAAAATGTAAATAGACCAAAATGAAAACATTATGATAAAGTAAAGTTAATTTTCAAGTTAGACTTAAAGCAAGCATAAAAAATAGACTTATCTTCTTTGGTAATTTTAATATTTCCAAATCATATCTTTAAATATTGAAATATTCTACTTATTATATTCTCAAAATAAACGATATCACATGAATAATTAATTGTTATGAAATAGTGTGTTTGGGTCTTAAAAAATGAATTGATTGAGATTGGCTTTTAACACCAAGTTCATTTGGTATCTTAAGATCATACAAAGCCACGCCTCATAAAAATCCAAATACCATCATAAATTATCTACTTTCATCTTACATTTAGAAATGTTACAAACTGGATTTTTATTATTTCAATTACGTTTTGTAGGAATGACAAAAAATACATACTTCATACAAATCATTAATTACTGTAAATGACTTTCAATTATATTAATTACCATAGCCAATTTATTGAGCAGTAAACTATAAGATTATTATCTATACATTTTACTTTTAATAGGAAATATCTGAAATACATAAATCAAGACAAATAAATCTACCACAAACAAAATGTTTACATATTTGTAGTGCCACTCATAAAGATTTGATTGAGTCTTAACTCTTCTCGTCTCTTCTATTAACCTAAATCATGTATTATTAAAAACCGAACAAACTCTTCTTGAGATTGCCAACTGAGTGTTTGGAAACATGTAAATGGTCCTTGTGTGATCTTTTTATTGCCGACTTAAAGACCTTTAATGTTGTCCAGTACGAGTACTACCAAGAGTTTGTCAGTAGGAGTTTATTAAAGGCCTTCTTTATAACTATCTGACTGACAACAGAGTAATCATTAAACTTATTCCTCTAATTACTAATGAATCTAACTTGGAGTTGTAATGCTTTAATTAAAACAATTTTATAAATATTTGTCACTGAATTATTGTTTTTAGGGAACTTTATTAGGTAAAGTGTCTGTTGGTTCAAATGAGTTTGTTTGTTCAAATATTCTTGGCAATGCCTCTTGTCACTTGCGTTAATATATATATTGTTTGATATATCCATATATAATGGTAGTCTAGGTTGAGATGTTGTGTAGGGGAGAGAACTGAGTGTCAGACTTGTCAGTTAGTTGAAAACCAGACTAACACTACGTGGTTCGGATTCCAAGTCAAGCTGTATGTCCCATAGTTGCCCTGACTAATGGACTATTAATAAATAGTTCTTTCTGAGCTAAGTTGAACTCAGATAGTAACAATGACTACACTCGTTCATCTTTACTCTATTCACCTCTCATATTCACTCATATCACATGATCGGCATCTTAGAAATAATAATGAATGCAATTATAATGGTAGGATTCATCTGCTAAAATTGATTTATTCAGAAATACTTTATTGATTTTGATTTGTAATCAGCAATAGTGGTGCAGTGATTTACAAATCAAATCAGCAAATTTATTTATCCTTTATTTGTTAGCAGTAGGTCTACAGTAATTGACATACCCTACAATTTAGCATTAGTTTATCAACTTTACTTTGATAATCAATACGTAGCTCTAATTATAACATGAGTTAATTATAAAAGTCAAGACAGCATCTAATACGCATGACTTAGATATCATTGATGTTTAAACAGTAATAAACCTCATTCATACCACTTAACATTGAACTCCAGCGTATATAGCATTAATGCTATCCAGATGGTCATCAGTCTGTACTGTAACTACTGTAACAGTCATCTACTGTAACTAAATTTCTAGATCAATTATTTCTTACCTAAGTTGGTCTGAGAATTGGGATTGATATAAACATCTCGACTCCATTCCACCATACATTTGAGAATAGATACCAGGCACCCCAGGCCTTTGATCCTCATTGACTTCTCCTGGTTGGGTGTGGCACCTAGTTCTAGAGCTTGTCGACCCTGCGCGATCTTGGACAAGTCATTCACTAGCCTGCAACACAGAAAACACTTTTAGTGCTCCTTGCATTTTATCCCGCTGTAATAATTTTACACCAATAAAATAAGTGTTCTTTAATGTAGAGTATTTGTTTACGCAGTACCCTAAAGTGTTCGGTACTATATGTTATGGTTTGAAAATGGTTTGTTGTTCATAGAATTTGTTGTTCGGTTAAAAGTATTTTGATAAATTTTCAATAACTTTGTTTTAAAACACTAACACTATGATTCAAGAAATAAACTTTCCTGTCTTACAGTGCTAATAAAACTTGAAAACACTTGAAAATAACTGTTCACTGTAAAAATTTACTGTTTTTTATTTACATGTTAATTTTAGGACACTTATTAGTAAAAATGATTTCATAGGATTTCAGTAAAAATGAAAGGAAATAAAAGCATCACATCTGGTAAAATGTAGATAGAAACACTAACAAAGCAAAAACAGGTTCAGTTGGTGAAATATTTCGAGGCCGCTGTCTCCTTCCTCAGTCACTGAGACAACTCACTAGTTGTAATTTAGCCTCTGCAAAATGCAGTGAAGCTATCATATTGTCTGCAACAGTTTTATTCGACTGTTTTGACGTCAAAACTGTTGTCTTCAACTTTTTTGTCAATAAAATAACTCCACCTCTAGTATTTTGAATGTACTGATGTGCCGAGCCGACTCGAGTCTTATCATATAAAGATTGACAAGGTTTCCTGAACTTGTCGCTTGAATTTAACTGGAGCCCTTCTGAAGTTTGAATCTTGCTGATGTCACTGTATTGTTCTCTTTCGCTCCGCAAGAATTCCCGATAATTAGCTAAAATTCAAGCAAATTTCCTGGTTTTTTCAAGACACGTAAAATGCAAGCATAATTCCCGGTTTCCCAAAATTCCCACTGAGTAGCCACCCTGTCACAAAATTTAAAACTCAATTAGGCATGAAATTTTAGTGATCACAAATCACTTTTTAATCAACATCATAAGTAAGAGATTAGAGTGAGAAAATGGCACTTAAAGTTTGATAGAAAATGCCTGCTTTTCTGTCAAATCTCCTGAAAACAATCTCTCAATGTCTTGTCAAAGTTGAGTATTAATGCAGGCACTGCATTTTTTATTTATTAATGCATTTTTTAATTTGAATGGTAAAGGACAATGAAATTAATAACAAAACTATCAAGAGCACACTCCAAGGATCGGCTCATAGTTACCTGCTTTCAACATGGGCCATTTTATGTCATCAGAACTAATCTACAAACTTAATTAGCTATAACACATCTTTAAAATGTTCTTGTACCTTTCAAATAGGTTGCAGCTGCCAAATCACAGTCATAGTTGACGTACATGTCGACAACACTTTGAGCGTCAGCACATATTCTTGTGAGTGCTTGGATGACCATCCATTTGTGCTAAAAGATGAACTTGATGTCTCCAAAATATTGAGGAAGATTTCCTTGAAGAATACCTAAAAAAAAAAATAAAGAGCGCTTTTAAATCATGCTATCCATCAGTCTAAAAAATACTAGTTTGTAGACATAAGTTGATGTATCAGAACTTTTACAGTCTCGCCTTAAAAATTGCCTAAATCTGAAATCATTTAAGACATTAAAAATTTTTTTACATCATCAGTAAATTTTGTGATTGATAACGTCCCTCATTTTTCTACTTACTTTTTGAACACGTTAAAAGCAAAGGGTTTAACTTCAACAACAATATGTGTTCTGCTTTTCCTCTGTGCCTAGTCTATGCTTACACAGATTTTCTATACTTTCCACTTTCAATGTTTAACTGTTTCAATATAATTCCTTTTTTATCTTAATCATTAAATTATTTTATTAATTTTAAGATTTAAATAGTTAGATTTAAAATGTCTACTGTTTACATTGTGCCTCAGAACAGCTTATTTATTTACATTATGAGGTTTTTATTATTGCTCATTCATGTAAGTCATACATAACTTTAAGTAATTTAGCTAACAAAATTTTACTAACTGTTTAATGCTATATGTTTCCCCTTTAACCCTTAACAATTTTAGTATATGACATAAGTCACAAAATTTTCTTTTGTTTGTGAATGTGTTAAGTATTCTTTATGAGTTGAACGGCTATCGTCTTTTTTATTTAAAATGATTGTTTTGGGTTTTGTATTTTTTTTAAAGATCTAACCCACATCCTTTTGGTATGTACAAACTGAAAGAGATTTAGATCTTTTATCAAAATAAGAATGCATGCATATCCCTTTCTTGTATAAATCTTTGTACAAAATAATGAATAAAGATTTGTGATTGATTGATTGATTAACCACTATAAATGGTAAATATTTTTTGTAATGCACAAGAAGCACCCGCCCACCTATTCACGTACTATTACCCTTCCATTACCGTACGATTACATTGCAGAAGAGTCTTTCTTCTAAGAACAAAGTTTGGAAGGGAAAGTAAAATTTCACTGTGATAAATCAGCCAATTATCAATACATTGGGCCACAACATTAAAATCAAAGCTGTTCTGAAACGGAATCCATCATACACTAAGTCAGCCATCCACACTTTATGTTTTCCATGAAGTTAAAAGAACAACTTGTAAACTTAGAAAAAAAATTTTTGGTATTTCTTAAAAAGCCTTGGCTCCCCTTAAACGGGAAAGTCCTTAGTGGTTCAAGCAAATTTCTAGGTAATCAAGGGTTTTTTCCTTAGTATACAAATCTAAAAATATCCCTTATTTACAATAAAAAACAAAATGCCTTTACTCAGAACAGTCTACAGAGGTTCAACAGTACATTACGAAAGATTTTACGCTTACTAATTTTGTCTGACTTTTTCAAAAAAAGGTCCGGAGTTATAAAATGACATAATATATTTATCATTAGATTATGTTCAAAACATTATGTAAAGAGAAAGAGACAAAATTGTGGTAGTATATTAGAAAAAGATTATACATTTTTTTTATGAACATCAGTATGACAATATAACATCTAAACACCAAGTTTATAAATTCTGTAAACAATCTTTTTTATACTGATTATAATTTTAGTAAAAATGTTTGGGTGTAAAAATGTAAACCAAAACTCTGTCATTGTACGCTACTTATTCATATTACATTTTTCTTGTAAAAACTCTTACCTCAATTTTTGCATCTTGAGATGCATCTTGAACCTGGAAAGTAGAGCAAGGAAGATGGCAAGTGATAGTTCAAAGACTTCGGGAACTGGAAGACACTCCATTTTTGCTGAGAGCAAACCATAGGTACTGTTTAATGGCGTCACAAACATGATGTTCGCACGGAACACAGGCCCAGCAGACTGAAGAATGGAGAGTAACAAGGGGCAATGAGAGGATCTTGGATCTCAGTTCTGGGATCTGCAATCACCAAACATAACATAATCTTAGGGAATTGAGTTTCTTAATTCAAATTAGACATGACTTAATAAATTTATTATTAAGACTTATACTTTTAATTATTATTCTATGTCACCACACATTAATCAACAAAATAATTGGTTAAGAAATTAGGGCTATGTAAAAAACACTTGTTTTTTTAATGTTAAAATATAGATATAACGTCCAGAGCAAAAATATATGTTCACAGTCATTCAAAAAGCACTTCCCCAATTGAATGAAGACCAGCTGTTCAAAGCACAATAACAAATCACATACTATATGGTCCATAGTTGGAGTTTCAGTCCTGCAATCACATGACTGATTCTTTGCTACTCCCTCCTTATATTTCAAATAGTTGCATCCTCTTATACCTATGTAAAATCAGTCCAACATGGTCAATTTCTGTCTGTAATCAAAACATGTTCTGACCATAAAATATGTCCTGTTAACGCTCAGCATGTTTTTGGAAAAAATTTCCTAACTGTATAAAGTCAGTTGGGAAGGTAGCTGAAGAGTTCGTTTTCTGGGTTTTAGCACATGTGTGATATCTTGAAATTTGCCCAAGCAGCACCTTTTGTGAATTTCAGGAGGAGCTATTTTGCCCAGCACTGAAAACCAATTGTAATAGTGGATTTGCAATTAGAAAAGCCAATGAGATTTCTTGCCCTGTTTTAGAATACCGACAACTTTTTAATGTCATGAATTAAATCTTAATTGTAACTTCAATTTTAATTTCAATACTACTGTAAAGCATATGTTCCTAATGTCAAAATTGTATTTTATATAATTGCATATTAAATGTTTAACTTGATTGAAAAGTGGGCATGGCGGGCTATATCTAGCTTGGGGAGTGCCTCTTCTTTTTTTCTATCTGTATCCAAGAGACAGGGTGGGGGACAGTCACTGGAATGCTAATTACATGCGTATGCCCTTCTTACGTTTATTCTGCGATGGTTCATGACCAACCTTCACTACGCAGAAGAGATGACCGGCCAAAATACATCACACTTTGTTTACCGATCAAAAATCTCCTCGATTCCCTCTTCCAGTCCCAATGTTTCAATATAACTCATGAGACCTTGGTTCATTTGAATTTATATTGTTCAAAAACCTCTATATGCTTTCAAGATAAGCACTTATCCTGTTCAAATCCTTGCTGAAAAACTAATTTAATTTACACCTTCAGAAACAGCACTGCTCAGTTAACTACACAGCCATACCAATGGCACTCTCCATAAACTCAAGCATGGAAACAAAATACACAGGGTGATTGAAAAGTAAATTGCAACCTCCCTTAATTTTTGGTTATTTTATATATAAATTCCTAAGGTCTGAGGAAGGTGAGCGTGGTTCACTGAAATCGATCCCCACAATATTTGGGGCATTCTTTTACATGTATTGTAAAAAGATTTGTGCATTTTGTGCTTATTATTTAATATATTTGTGTTGTGTGACGTTCACTTGAATTTTTGATTTAAAGTATGTAAAAATCTGTTTGCAGTAAACTCATTAGATACAAAGGGCTACACTAATAAAAATATTTTTTCATATTTTTGAACTTCAGGGGACAGTAGGGTGGGGAGAAGCTATAAATTTTCAAATAGCACTTGCAGTCTTGTGACATATCTTTTTAAAAACCACGTTCACTGTGGGACCAATATCAAAAAGCTGGCCCCAATGCTGAAAAACTATACTATGTCACTAACACAACACCTAAATAAATTACACAACTTACAGATTATTGGATATTGGCCAAACACGCTGAATATAACATTAGAGGCACCCAAAAACCCAATACAAAAAACAACATAACTTTCCATCCTGAATCGATCCTCAGCTCACACTGACGGATATATTTTCGGGGTAGTGTGGGTGGCACAGTACTGGGCCACGTGCAACTGGCGCACATCATGCCATGCGCATTACTGGGCTACCTGCAGTTAACGTTTTTAAGGGCGTCATAAGGGGTTAAAACTGCAGGTGACTTGCTTTTAACGTTGCAATTTTATTTTTCAAATATTATCTAAAGCTTTTGAACATTGTGTATTTTTTTTTTTGGCTAACCACGACCTTTTAAGTGATATGTTACAAGACTATAAGTGGTATTTGAAAATTTGTATTACCGCTTCCCCCCACCACCACCAACACCCTTCTTTCCTCTGAGTCAAAAATTTTTAAACTATGATTTTAGGTGTAGCCCTTTGTAGTAAAGCCACACACAAACATATCTAAAATAACAAAACAGTTAAGGGGAGGGGTTGCAGTTTACTTTTCAATCGCCCTGTACAATCAACTTATAAACAATTTTTTTTTTTAATTAGGGGTGTGTGAGTACTCGAAACTTTGAGTATTTGATCATTTTTTTTACTATTTGAACTCGGCTCGAAACTCCCGAAAATACTCGAAGTTCGATTCGAGTAGTTGTATTTCACAAAATATTAGATTTACATATAATTTAGTTTTAAGAGAAAACAGTTTATAAAGTTATGAATGAATAATGTACACTTCCTTGTGTTTTATTTTCCCCTTTTAATCATATGTTATCAGTTTCGTATGCGAAATTATGAAACTAAATAATACGGCTAAGAATTGGCAGTACACGACGACAGTCAAATGAACTAGTCAACGTAGTGAATAGTTTCATTCATTATGATTTGAACTATTTCAATTCAAAGGAAACAACCGAGCTGGGAAGATAGTGATCACCACATGTTGGTTGACCAATTCTATTAGTCGTTTGTAACCTAACCTAAAATACCGTGATTAAAACAGAAGTGCTGGTTAGTGGTCTTTATTACCCAAAGAAAGGTGACGAGAGACCGGATAAAGATGCTAAAAAATACCTGTTACCGAAACAAACTAATGGTCTGTACGCCGAGGAAAATATTGCCTACTTTCGTTCATAAACAAATAATTAAAATTATTACAACAAATCAGGTATTTACAAAATTAATTATACAGACTGTGAAAAATTCTACATTGGACAAACTGGAAGACCTTTTCAAATCACACTTTCAAGAACACATACAAGCTCTCAGAAGCTATAACACAACTACAATGAAATCCACATTCGCAGAACACTTGCTCTCTACAGACCACACGTACACAAAAATGGAAGAAAACATGAAAATATTAAATTTTATGAAAAAGGGCAAGAAAATGAATGCAACAGAAGAAATTACATATATATTTAGCACAACAAAAAAAATCCAGTGAACATATTGAAAGACAAATCAATTTTATACAACCGAGTTTTTGATAAGATTCGAAACTTTCAAAATTTTAATTAAAAAAGTATCACCAACATATCCATATTCATCAATATTTATAAAAAACCACATGTTTTCAATTTTATTTAAAAAATTTATTATATATTTAATTTAATTTTTTAAATTTTACACTTGAAAATGACCATAAAGTTGAAACATGTTGTGTAAATCAATTTTAATAAAAAAATGTTAAGGGTACTCAGTTTGAATTTTATTACATCCTAAAAATTATTCTATATATATTAATTTTTATATAAATATTCAGAAACTGAACTTTGTTCTAAAAACAAGAGAGAGTGTAATTGACATTAAGAACGGGTATTATTTATCTATCTAAACTGATTTGTGAAACACTTTAGCTGCCATGTCAGTCCAGTACGCCCGACGGCTCTTTATCTCAGCTAGATGCCTTAGGGCCACTATGCCCAACATTATTGCTCAGCCAATCTTTTGGTTTTTTTATTTTTAAACCCCGACTGGTCCTGCTTTCTTAAAGAAACCGTTTAACTTTATTGTACTGAAAAGCATCATACTATTTACGGAGCAAATTTAGAAGTTTTTGGTTAGTTAAAAAAGTTGTTCAAAAAAACTTTAAATTTTGGCATGTTTCTACGGGCAAGTTGTCGGAGTAATAGGCCCGATAGATTTACTTAGTGGATTTTGGGTGTTGAAATAACGTAATACATATTGAATACTGGTTTGCTTCCATCATGCGTCAGTGTAGCCAAACCAGTAAAACAAAACTTACCTAAAAATGTGTCAGGCCGATATGACTGACAGTTTTTTATGTGCCGTATACGCTACTAAAAAAAACTGTGTCGGGCCAACACTCCCAAAATATTTATATTAATATAATGCCTATGTATGTAGTATTTCTATACTCACAAATGGAAGTACAGTAAATATAATGCATAATTGTTTTAAAAATTTGCATGAAAATGTTTAGCAATTTAGAGCAAATATACTCATATTAAGGTTGGCAGCTAACAGGTTAATAATTAGTATCATGTAGCTTCAACAAATTTAACTAAAACTATCTTTTAACACTCACAAGCTAAAAAGGGCAGAATTTATTTTTCAAGGAGCAGTGCTTCACAAAAAAGTATTTTGTTTTACAACTTCAAAGTGTAATAAAAAAAAGTAAGAAAATTTTTATCAAACATACTTGGGTCAGGTTGGCCATCCGAGAGAGGCTTCATGGAGAGCTTGCAAAGTGCACGGAACCAAGGAAGGCATCTTTTTGTAAGTATGTGTAAAATGGGGGTCACCTTACTGTCTCCATCATTGCTATCATTTTACACTTTCCTGAAAACAATGTATATTTTATAAAATACAGATAAACATAAACCAAACATATTCTTTAAACACTTATACAAAATATTCATTACAAACACTAACTACTTGATAGATCTTTCTGGTCAAGTTAGGAATAAAGTGGAGTCCCATTAACCCAAACTTCAATAATCAGGAAATACGCTTAATCCAAAACAAAGATCTGTAGAATTTTGAGAAAAAAAAAAAGTAATTATTTTAAATTAAACCGCACTGCTTTCAATTTCTAAAAATAATAATATAATACAATTTAAAACTAAACTTAAATAAACTATTGAAACAATATATTGGTATTAAAATTTAAAATTACATTCAAATTTCTTTGGTTTTAAAGAAGCATATCTTGCTCTTGAAGGCAAATTACACCAGCACCTAAAACAACTGATGTCCGCTAGGTCGCGGCAGAATGTTGTTCAAGGTTCTTGTTGTATTTAAAAATTAGCTGTACCTAATTTTTATTTTATATGTTGATTTATTTAACAAAAGGAATTTTTTTTTAAGAAAATCTATTTAAATCTGAAAAATTTGTAACTTTCAATAACAGTCCCATTTTTTTTCAAATTAGCTCCTGGGATTTGCTGAAACATCATGTAAACTGATATTTATTTTAAAACACTCTTCATTAAGTTTCAACTTAATAGATTAAGTTTTAAAATCAAATAAGAGTCTTAAATTGAGTTTAAATAAAAATGAATGAAAAATAAATAGTTAACAAATGCAGGGAAATATTTTCTAAACCTATAATTTAAAATAAATTAAAATAAACGAAAGCAACATTGAAATTTTGATTTACAACTTTTTTTGCTGTAAACTTACTGAGAAGGCACTTTTGTTGAGAGAATTTCCATTAGCTTCGTTGTTTGCAGAATCCCCACTTTCTGATGCTGTCCTAACATTATCTTCACAGCCTAGATTTAACATGAATATTTCAAAATAGTTTAATTAATCTATGTAGATTAAAATTAATTAAAATTCTTGTTTTTATGATTTGCACTACAAAATAAGCCAAATTATAATGCTTGAAATATGTATATTTTTTTTTAAACAACATTTCAATTGGTTACATTACGAGAAAAACAGTGCAAGAAAAACAGCATTTACAAACTAGTAACTGAGACTGAGAAAAAACCTTGCAGGTGACAAGAAACTTCACTAGAAGAACTGTTAGTCTTTACTGACTTGTCCAAAATAACTGTGTTCAAGGGAAGAATACACCTCAGATTAAATCTGTGTTACAAAAATATTCCGAAAGTACAACAAAAAAACATGATTGGTTCACTTCCCCTCCTCTCTCCATTTTATCGACCTTCGTAATGCCGGGAAGCAATGCTTCTGTCTTAATTTACCAAACTATCCAAAACTGCCCAGTTTTAATAATTTATTATCATTCAAATCTTTCGTAAATATACAGCCTGATTACAAAAATATATATATATATATATTAAGAGAAAAAGCATAAATTTAATGAACAAAATGAAATGATTTAATACATTAAAAAAATAAAAAAGGTGTCCTGAGAACAATTTCAGTTGCATATTAAATTTTCTGATACCATTCTCTTCTCATATTAATTTCAAACCTAGAGCCATATAATCAAAGAACTAAAGGTATAAAATTCTGAAAAAACATTTATTTCTCCCCAGTGCCCATTTATATTCCAGTGTTGATAAACCCGTTGCAACAGAAAGTTAACAAGATCCCATTTACCTCATTTTAATAAATCCCGAAATAGAGTGTTGGAATTACCAATACAAAAACCAAAAAACTTTCAAAAATCTAAGATAACGGGACTGTATTTTCCAAGAAAATTTTTTTTGTTTGGACTTAAAAAAACCTAATTTTACAATACCAAACAGGTAAAAAAAATCCTACCTGTAACAACGGAGTCTATTATGTTTATTAAGTAGACTTTGGACTACTTCTTGACGGGATGAAACTGGTGTTGTGATATTTACAGTTGTTATAGTGGGTTGGGAGGGAAGACTCGGAGTGGTCACAGAACCAGAAGCTGAGGTGGTAACAGAAGGTAGTTCTAAGGACTCCAGGACCTCTGGTGCGTCCTTCAACCTGCTCATTTCATCGGCCTGAATTGTAAAAAAAATATTTCAAATTTTTCATGACCCCAACAAATGTTAATATTGACAGAAATATTTGTATGTGTGACTCATAAGGCTGTTGCTTTCTCCTAATAATGCAATTTTTTAGGAAACCTTAATAAAACTAGGGATAGCTCTCCTTCCCCTAGCACACAGCTGTCCCTAAATACTTCCAACCCTAAACAAATGTTAACTGCCAGCCCCAATCTCCTACCCTGGGTTTAATTCATGGACATATGTGGTAGTTATTGCCAGGCCTACACACCTATCTCCGCCCAAGGACAATAAAAAGTTGCCATCGACGAAGTGGACACTATTAGAAAAAATCCACTACCCCAGTCCATGTTGGATGGAAAGTCAAGGTTTAGATGTTGTGTAGGAAGAGAACTGAGTATCAGGGCTTGTCAGTTGGCTGAAAATAAAACCAACACTATGTGGTTCAGATTCCAAGTAAAGCTGGAGGTGCCTTAGTTGCACTGGCTATTGGGCTATTAATAAATAGCTCTTCTTCTGGGAAACGCTCAGTAGGTGAGTAAATGAGTTATGAGTCATTAGCTGAAAAGAATCAAGTCAGCAAGAGCTGATAGGGGCTGGCAATGGCTGTGACTAAAAATATATCTAATTGGGGGAAAGAGGCGACAGCCACAAGAGAGTTGTGTTATGTTTCGTTCTCCGACCATACAGCTCTATCGGCTCTTTTCTGTCCCCCTTTCTGCTCTCTCTGTCATTCGACTCACTCGTGTCCATTTTTTTTTCTATCCGTCCAGCTCACTTACAACCTTTCTGAATCAGTCAGCTCACTATACCAAAGGTATTTTCCTTTCCAACCCAGCTTTTTTTTTTTTTTTTCTTGTGTATAGCTTTTTATTTTTAAATTAACTGGTAGCCTTTTTGCCGTCAATTCTGTGCATTCTTTCTGCTCTGTGTCCAAAGGCTGATATTACTTTACAGTTACATCAGTTCTAATTCTAAAACTGCTGAGATGAGAACACACGGAAATGAAAAATTGCTGATTGGATTGGGAGAAGCAAAGGTGTCAGCAAAGGAAATGAGTCATCGTGTGAATTGAGTCTGACACAAATCACAGTGTTGACTCTTTTAGCAGAATTAAAAAATGGGAGTAAATTTTTCTAAAGAATCTACTGCCCATCACTGACACTACACGAACAATGAGTCTTTATAATTGGGAGAATAAGAATAGAGCATTCATGAGAAAATGTGGCTATATTTAGAATACTTGATTAATACAAGAACCCAAAAATTGATAAATTTTTTAACATGACCATACAAAAATACCACTCTTTTCTTTGAGCTTGGATTCCATGCTGTAAGTAATTTTATAACTAGTCAAAACTAGATTGAATCATATTTTTAATAATTTCCCAATCTTTTAATAGAAATAACATTTTAAAACAAAAACTTAATCTTATTTGTGGTTCCATAAAGGCCTCATAAATTTCACATTTAGCTTGACGGTAATTTAATTGCAAGTTTTCAGCTGTTAGCCCAACTAACTAAATAATCATAACTAAACACAAAATCAGCTCTTGAATGCTGTAATTCTTAGAAGGTGAACAGCAAACCAGAGTAAGAGAAAATGAACATACTACGATGATGAACTTACTGCCTGACTCTCCATGCGGGCAAAGATAAAATTGAGCATCTGTGTCAGTGTGGCTGTGCCTGTCGGTTGATGAGATTTTGCCTTGCCAAGTGATGTTATACCCCTGTCCTGACAGCGAGCAGCACTGTGCCTCAGGCTTCCACATGTTGACTGGCACTAGGTCAGTAATGCCTACAACATATAATTTAGGATACAGACCAATAATGAACATGGCTAAATGTTTATTAATAACTTTCAGAATACGGAAAAGTTCCTTCTGGAATAACAACTTAAAATAATATTTGTCTAAAATCAAATTTATTGTGAGTTTGAAATACATTATACATATTTCATAAAATCAAATAGATTGTATTTTTAGAATTTTGTCATATAATAATTACAGGACTTAATCTTAAAAAATTTTACAAAATGGGAAAAATGATTAGAAAACTAAATTAATTTAACAAATAATAAGCACAGGTTAAATTTGGGACACTAGGCCTAGGATTTCAGTAGTAATGAAGGGAAAGGACAGCAGTATATCTGATAAAAACTTGGTAGACTGGTACACTGTAGAAAGATACACAATCACATCACCAAGAATTGGATAGTGAAATATTTCGGGCCCGGTATGCTGCTTTCCCTTTTCTTTCATTACTAAAAAATAATAAGGTTAACGTACCTTTTTCAACTTCAGCTTCAAAATCTTTGTATTGGATTACTGGTTTCGAGATCAGTTGAGTCAGGAGTTCCGTATCTGACCATCATATAGGCCGGCCGTGTTATCGTGTGTTTTGTTTTTTGTAAATGTATAAATTTTCGTTATAAATGTTTTAATGTCACTGATTTTAAATGTTTGACAATGTACAGTGGATGTAATCATGGAGTCCTTGCTCCGAAACCAGTAATCCAATACAATAGGATCTTGTAGCTGAAGACGACAAAAGGGACGTTAATCTTATTATTTGTCATATATATCAGCTCAGGAGGGCCTTAAAAATGAATAATTCTTTAAGTTATAAATTCGTTTGACATAAGTAATTTTATTTATTTTTTAAATGGGGCGTTTCTAACAAATTTATTTATTTATATTATCATCATAAACTAATAATAATTAGAAAAAGTTTTAAAACAATATATAAAACAAAAATATTTTATGGCTAAATTGTAACAGTCAAGCTTCACCTTGTGGGCCGGGGAACCGTATTGGGAAAATTGATTATGCAAATTATAACAAGGGGTGAGATATTATAAATGTTTACTGAATATTAAAAAATTAAAATTGTTTATACAATTAGCTTAATTTTGAAATTAGGTGAATTGGTGTACTGCGTTTCATATGGACAAAACATTATAAATTTAAAAATGTTATCAAATATAGGGGAGGTAACTAATGAAAGAGTTTTAATTCTATTATTAGCTACATAAAAATTTTTTTTGGTTGAATATGGTAAGTGAATTTTACTTTTTAAGCCAAAGCTTTGTTATAAAAAGTAAAAAAATAGGTAAAAATGTAAATTTTTTATTTTTTTCTGAAGTAAATTTCTTAAACTTATAGATATGTAGATATATTATTTTTTATAATTCTATTAATATATTAATATAACAAATATTTATAATGTTATCCTATGCTTACAAACTAAAACTAAAAAATTTCAAAAAACCGAAAACTGAGATTGAAATAATTCCCAAAAAGATAATTTATCCCTTTAAATATTCAACCCATTGACCTATGAGTTTATTTTCACTGCACAGTCAGTTCATCCTAAATTTAAAAACAAGGAAAATGTAAGCATTTGGCAAAAAAAAAAAAAAAAACATACAATTTTTTAAACTAGAACAAAAATTGTTATAAATTTTTAATATAAAACATACTTTAAAAATATATAATTATGTGCACCTAAAAAAGATTATAACAAAATAATATAAAAAAATTAAATTTTTGTTTTTATTTTTTATAAATATTGAAAGCAAATGTAAAATTTTTAGTAAACAATTAAAAACATGGCTGAGTTGCTGTAGTTTTGTTGACAGTTTAATTTTCATAAGAAAATATTATGTTTTATAAAAAAATATTTTAATATCATCACAAAAACTTTAGTTTTTCTAAACCATTGTAAAATTTGTCATTTTGACTTTTGCCAAAAATACAAAATTTAATGTTTTCCCAGAAAATAAAGAAAATAAAACTTAAGCGGGAGTTCAATTTATATTATAATTTATATTATAAATATGTTGAATTTAAGTATTTGAAAAAATTTTAAGACGACCTTTATATTATACAAATATAATAAAAATAGAAACTTACTCTAAATGGTAATCCTTTAGTCATGGTACCGCCATGACTAATAACAAAACATTCGCACTCATAGGCTTATGTTCTGGTCTGGCTCTGTCTGCATCAATCACAAAATGAAAGCTAAATTTTATTGTAAAACAAACCGGCTGATTGTTACAAATCTGACAAGGGAAAAGAAAGCAATATTGAAGCACATTGAGTAACAATAAGTTGGTTATTACTGTCACACAGAAACGTTGTTTGCTTGCAAACATCGTAGTTTGGCGTACAAAATTGCCGATTTTGCGATGTATTTTTAGTTTATAATAGGATTCAAGAGGAAGTCTAAAATATTTTTTTAGAGATTTCGGTCTTCACTGGGTTTTAAAATTTTTAATCAATTGATGCAATAGGGTTTTTTAACAAAAAAATATATTTAAAAGGCATTGTTACCATCACAGAACAGTTCCGTGATAGCAATTTTGAGCCAAGATCGGTCGTTATGGTACAGTTCCATGAAAAGAGGCCAATGGGTTAAAATGCTGTTAACCCATTGGCCTATTTTCATGGAACCTGCTGGACTTACTTTGATTATTTGAAGCTGAACGCCCTCATCTGTTTGTGGCCCTGAGAAACAGTTGCATATTGTTTCAACAATGCGGTCAATCAGTAGTTTTGCAGGAGTGTTTTGAGTCAGGGACATTTCCTGTCAGATGACCATAGGCAATTAACTTCTACAAACAGAACAATTTTAAAAAATTTGCTGATTTTAGAAATTATTATAAATATAGTTCACACATAAGAAAACTGCCCAATTACGTCAAAATGGCTTTTACCATAAAAACAGTCTAAAACCCGAAGGGACAAAAAATCTTGTATTCATAATAAAAATTGGTGATAAATAAACTATTCACAAACTGTTATTGAATTATAGTTTAAAATAGTGGGCTCACTTTTGTGCCAACCCTGTCACTCGCTATGCTAGTGTTAGTTTGCTTGTGTAAATTTACAATTTTCCTTTAAATTGTTAAAAATTAACCTCTTATGTCAAGTTGCACTGTCCTAAGCTCTCTCATTCATATATGAATAGTAACAAAGGCTTTGATTGACTGGTATTGGCATATTTATTATCAACCTCTTTTTTAGCTCCATTTGAGAAAAAGTTTTAAAATTCTTCTTATTAAAGTTTTCTAGTGATGACTAGAGAATATTTGTGCCAAATTCGTGGTCCAAATCCTTATAGTTTTTCAGAAACTGTGATCAATCAGTCAAAAGTATTTATAGATAAAATTTTCTCAAAAATCCTCATAAAATCAAGTTGTAAATGTTATATCAGTCAAAATTGATATAACATTTACATGCTTGTACATGTAGCTCTCCTTCTCCTCACTTTATTTCTTATTATCAGGTGAAAATCTGAGATCGTGGTGAATCTATATTTATAAAATCCAATGTATGTTTGTCTGTCTATCCTTTATGCGCTACCAAAAAACCCTCCAGCCGATCGCCATGAAACTTGGGGAAGTTGTTTCTATATACCCCAGGGAAGGTTTCTGTCCTATTCCCGTTTCTTTAATCCCTCAGGGCTTTCCCTCCCTTGGACTTCTAAAGTTTCGATGTTAATCAAATAGCAGGGTGCATGAAGGTATAATAAGTCAAATAAAAAGAATTTTCAGCTGTGGGTTTTAAATATGTCAAAATTAATAAACCATGTGTTAATTTTAAACTGTTTTTTATTTTTATGTTTTGATTTCTTGTGAAGCTATATTAATTGATTGATTTATTTGATTAACAGCTGTTAATAAAAACAAATAGAATAAAATTGTGGTAGGCAAAACTTTCAAAATTAAAAATAATTGAGTACAGTAGTAAACTACACAAAACATCAGCTGTTGTAAATTGGATACTGTGTAAACTGAAAGGTTGCTGCACATTTCAATGATACAATCAAAACTCAATATTATGACCCGGCGAAGCGGGCAGGTACAGCAGTATTTCATAAATGCAAGGATTTCTATGGCACATAGAACACTACAATATGAATTTTTAATATTCCAAATTTTTTATCGCAGTCCATGACTATTATCTGCCTTTTACCATTGAAAAAATTTCCCTTAAATTCATGTTCAGATATCCAAGTGTGTTGTAGCATACTTCAGTGTTTGCAATTTTATTCCAAAGCAATCATTTCTAAGCAGTAAGCTGTTTAAACCCATTTAGTTTGTAATGCCCTCTATATGTTGATTCATTTCAATTCCTAATTCAATTTACCCATCTTGTATCTTTAACCCTTGACTATATTATTATTTACAAATAGCTATTTTATAAATAGCAATATTTGTGCCAGTAATTTGGTTAGTTAGTGAGGGTCTACTACTGCAGCTGATTTAAAACAGCATTAAAATTTACATGGGACTACACTAGCCATCCCAAACTACACAAGGACCACAAACCAGGTGAAAATTTGAGATACAAAATGGTTTGATGCTTTTAAAACATTAAGTGGAACAATATTTGAATGGTGAGAATGGGGAAACCCAGTCACCCATGTAGTATGACGCGATGAAAACACAGGTTAGTGAATCGCCTCACATTTTTTATTCAATTCCTTCTTATCACAGTTTTTAATATTCATTGGCGTGCTAGTTCCATTTTATGAGTTGAGAACTAAATGACAGTATCAAACTACCCTTTTAGTGTAATGCGATCAATGTTTGGCTTTAGAGAAAGGGTATGGACAAAGACCAAATTTTTGAAGACTTTTTCGATGATGTCTACAGCCATTTTAAGAAAAATTTCACTGATAAGATCAATATCAACAAGGCAGTGTTGACAATGGGGTGGTAAACTAATACCAGCTGTCATTTGAAAAATACAATATGCTCCCTACTCCTACCCTATATCCCAGCCACCCGAACAAACAATTTTTTTCTCCTAGAAACTTAATATAACCACCAACTTGTCAATGCCTTATTAATGAGAGGTTAAACGTACACATTATCAAAAACCAAATCCATTAATTTCCCGATCCAAAAAACAACATCAAATTGACAATTGCCCCTTGTCATAATTTGAATGTAGGTGGGAAAGAACCTCCCTCTTAGCGAATGAACACTATTAAATCGCTTCCCCAACTTTTGTGGACAGATTTAACCACTGGAAATACAAATGGGATTAACACTAGATCGTCATGTGATTGTTTAAGAGTATCTTCAAGCAATGAATCACATAGTTACAGAGTGCCCCTTGCAGAGGGATTACTTTTCTTACTTACTCCCATGGCCACTGATACCCAAGGTGGTATTTGGCCTCACCAAAATTTGCCTCCACTTCTCACGATCCTCTGATCTTCTTCATTGACCCCTTTAATTTATTCATGTCGATGACCACTTGATCCTTCTATCTTTTCTTAGGGGCGTCCAGGGGGCCTTCTACCGCAAGGGTTTTCTTTCCACACTTTGTTTTATCATAGTATTATTATTTCTTCTCATTACGTGCCCCGCCCACCGCAAACGTCGGCACTTGGCTTCTGCTATAATGTCTGGTTCTTTGAATAGATCTCTAATTTCTCTGTTGTGCTTCAGCCTCCATACTCCGTTTTCTATTGTGGGGTCCAAAGATTTTTCTGAGTACTTTGTTCTCAAAAGTGATCAGCTTTTTTTCTGTGTTTTTGTCGATTTAAACCATGACTCAGCTCCGTAGAGAATTACTGGTTCTGATTATTGTTTTATTTAAATTTTTAAATTTTTGTATGGTAAGACAAAAGTTTTGATGACATAAGTTTATTTAGAGCAAACAAAGCTTCTGTTAGCTGAGTTTATTCTACTTTGAATTTCTGTGTGTTCACTGTTGTTAGAGCTAATTATTGTACCAAGGTATTGAATTCATCTACTCTTTCAAAATTGTTTCCTTCTACTTTAAAATTTTGTGTGTTGACAGTTTTTTTTGGCCAAAATACATAAATTTAGTTTTTTCATTGCTTAACTTTTAGTCCAACTTCTTGGGTTTCTTTAATTAAAATTTCAGTTATAATTTTCAGATCTTCTTTGCTTTCTGCCAACAAAACTACGTCTCTGCAAAGGCAGAGCTGATATTTTTATCCCCTATTCTATCCCTACATTAGTTTTTTTTTACTTCTTTTAATGCTCCTTCCAATGCGATAAATTTAAAAAAAATAGGTACCATAAATAGAAAAAGTTAGGCAGGTATTAAATGGCTTGATGGATGCTATATATTATTTGAAAAGCCAACTCATATGATAAAATATATGCAAATACAAACCTGTAAACAGTCAAGAGCTGTCACCACCAATCTAGATGTCTTGCTTTGACAAGCCCAAATCAAAAGGTAAAAAGTATTTTTCAGCTGTAATACCAGAGCTTGTATCACCTTTTGGGTAATGGTAGTGCGGAAAAAAGAATTGGCATTACTAACTTGCTCTTCTTTTAATTCAGTACGAATTTCATCTGAAAAGACATGTTTAGTTAGATAAACTACTCTCTTATCAGCCCCCAAAAATAACTTCCTGAATAATTTTCTTATACCAAACAATTTTTAATATGGCCACTCCATATGTCATTTATCTTCAGTTAAATGTAAAGTTCTTACATAGAGTCCTAGCAGCACTCACTTTTTTTTTTGTTGAATTATTTTTAGCAACTGTATTTTTCCCATTGAACAAATTGTGTATCATCAGTTTTTTTAAGGAGCCCCGCCATTATAAAAATTCTTTGTTTAATGAACTTTAAAGTTACTATCCTTTTTTTATATGTTTGTGTACAAAATTAAAATTTTAATAATAAATAAATCATTAGGTACTACAAAAAGAATGTGGTCAATTAAGAGCTAGTAAAAGTTAGTTTGTACATTTTTCACAACAAAATTAATTTCATGAGCATTACCTAATTTTATTGTGGTTTTTATTTAGTTTGTATCAATGTTTTTGATAGGCATCTGCTTCAAAAGATTAACCCTCCTGGTGGCAAAAATCGAATTTTGAGTTTTTAGCTGATTAGGTAGTGGCAAAGCTTGAATATTTGAGTTTTAAACATTCACTTATTATAGTACTAAAAATTGTCTAATCGCCGAGACTTGTACATCAGAACATACTAAATATTCAACCTAACTTATACATATTTTTTTTTACTCAAATAATGACGAATTTGTATTTTAAACATCTGTTTTATTTCAGGTTGGCATCCCTTTTTGATTGGTGCGTATAGTTAATATTTTTAATTATAACATTTTACTTATTTAATATTTTTGCAAGAAGTTTATATTTTCTGAAAGTTGATAAATTTTTTGTAAAAAAAAATATAATATATAGGCCAAATTAAAATTAATCAAAAATATAATTATTTTATTCTGAAAAAGAATATATATACTCCGTCCAATTTTTAAACATCTGTGGCTACTGACACATATGCTCGATTTATAATTTAATGTCAGCTGATCTATGCTGTTTATTACCATTGTTGATGAAAATAAACAATGGTAATAACCTCAATGGTGGTAACCTCAATCTCTGATTTAAGGTTATTATGGCAGGAGTATTGAGTGTCGAAGAAAGAAGATACCAGAGAGTCAGCGCAACACTATAAAATTGCAATCATTTTGGCACAGTTCAATCACTAGATTGTACGAGCGCTGCCGTCAAGGCATCACTCAAAACTTTTCCAAGTCGAATGGTCGGCTAAGTGCCATTACCTCACTCCGCCTTTCGATGTCAACATCACTGAGCACAGCTCAGCCATCACCCATTGCTCACACATCAGTTACTCTGCTGATTAGTGCTCCCTAACTGAGACTGTGATATTAAAACAGCACTCGTGCAAATATATTTTTAATTTATAGTGCTGCTCTACCGGATTACGTGGAATTTTGAATGAAAGTCATGGTAAGTAGGACCAAAGATACAAATATCTAACTTATATTAATGTTAAAGTTTTAAAAAGAGTGACGTTTTGTTTAGTTTTCGTGAGTCACAACACTACTCAAAAAAAACTAAAATTTGTCAGTGCTTATCGTTGAGCACTATGGCTCTAAAAACTTCAACTGTCAAATGTTGTCTCTAGAGTCGAGGGTCCCGTTATAAACAACAGAAACATTGTCCCGCTTGGAAACAATGTTCACAGACTTAATTTGCTGTGTATTTAGTCAACGCCTACCTAAAAATGTTTAAGTGCAATTTGACTGTAATTCTTACAAAGTAAACAAAGTTCTAATCTGTCTAGTGCTAATGAACTTTTATAATTAAATAAATCATTTTAGAACGTAAAAATCAATCATTTGAGTTGATTAATGGCACCGTCGGAAAGTATAGTGCACATTATAGATTTTAAAAATAAATTTCACAAATTGGCTTATAAAACCCAAAATTTATTTAAAAGTTGAAAACAATTAAAATAAAGTGGGCCCAGTGTCTCTTGATTGTATCACTTGTATAAACTGTATTGGCAAAGGGGAATTCTTTTTAGGATTCCTATTCAAGGGGCTTGATCCACAAACAGTGCAAGTGGGCTGCTGCTAACTTAAAACAAGTGCCTTAGACATGATAAAGGTGCTTAATGAACAAAAATTTGCATAATAAGTGAAGATTTAATGTTGATTAAATTGTTTCAATTATTTGTTTTTTGTTTTATTTGTCTTTAAGGTGGGAATGTAACTAAAGACAGGAAATCAAAGTGTATGTTGTTTACCCAAAATTTATTTTATTATTTTCACTATTTTGTATATTTTTATTTTTTTTTGGTTTTAAGAATATATTTAAAATTTTGATATTTACTAGGGAAAATTTAAAGGGTGTTTTGTTTATAATATTTCTTTCAATTAGTTTCAATTATTTTGAATGCTGTTGTTTGTAATTGATTGTAGAATAAATTTTAAAACTTTTTTATGTGTACTATTAAAAAATCATAAGTTTTGTTTATAATATAGGTTTCAATTTCATATTTTTACTTCCATTACATTATTTTGTATTTTGTCATTATACTTAATCGTAGAATAAATTAAAATCATTTTGACGTTTACTAGGAAATGTAATGCATATATTGTTTACAATATTTATTTTAAGTAGTTTCATTATTTGTTTGTCTTTAGTTGTATTTAATTGTAAGAATAAATTTAAAACACTTTTATATTTAAATGAAAAATTTAAAGAGCATAATTGCTTACGATATTTCTTTCAATTAGATTCATTATTTTTTATAATTTTTCTGTATTTAATATTAAGAAAAAATTAAAACATTTTGATATTACTAGGAAATTTAAAAGGTATGATGTTTTTTGATATTTGCTTTTACATAGTTTCATTATTTTTGTATGTTTTTATTTGTCTTTTGATTCTAAGAAATTATCATTACAACTTAATTTGTTTATTACGAAAGTAATGAGTATCTAATAGTTTTGTTGTTCATATTTTTAATATTGCTTAAAAATTAATTTATTTATTATATAGGTTTTCATTTGCCTTCAGGTGTCAGAGTAAATTTAAACATAATTGAAATTTTTGACGAAAGTTAAGCATGTAAAATAGTTTGTTGTTCATAATTTTACTTTCAATTAGTTTTAGAATGAGTATGTTATCCTATATACATGTTTTAAAGTACTATTGTAAGTAACATTTTTCCAAGTAACCATTGGCTCGAGCAAATATGTTAGATTCCTTTTTGATTTGTAATTGGCGTCTATAAAATTAATACAATTTTATTTTTTGAGGTTAATTATTGCAAAACAAAAAAGTTTGAATTTGGGAATGGTAGTATTGTTTCAATTAGTGTAAATTAGATAATAAGTTTTTTTTTCTTTTTTTCAATCAGTAGGAATGTTATTTAGGCTTGTCTCACTGTTAAATGCTACTCTAAACTTTTTTCATAATATTATAATATTGCATTTTTTCTAAACAAGTGGTCTAATAAATTAATATTATTTTTTGTACTTATTACACTGTAATATTTTCATGAAAGTGTTAATTTTTTTTACATTATATACAATTATTTTTTAGTACATAGCTCATTTATTGTATTGTATTTAAGTATGTTAATGCTAAAGATGAATTTTTAAAGATGAAACATTACAGTAAATGATAAATTGTGATGGATTAATTTTAAAAAAGTTGCAGTTTATTTCATAACTCAAAGGGTG